>VWZS01009835.1:719319-825436 GCA_013397075.1 Rhabdornis inornatus
AAAAAAAAAAAAGAGAGAAAAAATACTTGGTTTCTGGTACCATACCTTACTCAGAAAATTCCTACCCCCTCAGATTAATTTTAAATGAATAGTCACTGCCTACTTAAATGTCAGAGTATGTAGGAACGGAGAAGGCTATTTTTCACAATTCCAAAAATGATTGATAAGACAGGAGAGCAACAGGCTGAGGCAGCTCCTTGGGCAGTTGAAGTTCCTTCAGCCGCACAACAATTAACATCAAAATTGTGATTCTAAGAATTCCAGATAAGTTAGATTTAGTGTGAGCCTATCACAATAAACCCTAAAGAAAGCAGTTCATGAAACCAGGAAACAGAACCACAGTGACTGTTGATCCAGCTGTTGCTAGAGATCACCACCATTAATGTGGGTTTCAAGCTAAAACAAAGGAGTTTGGGGGATCAGAACCAAATCAACACAATTTTTCTGCCAAGTAAGCACCTCTCTCCAAGTGTTAAGTCCAAAACTGATACTCTTCTTATTGAAATGGACTATTTCATTCAGGGCTTTGTTCAAGAGCTACCATCCACTTCCCAAATATACTCAAATGGAACAATCTCTCCACCAGGAATGAAGTAAATGTTTGATTAGACAGAACCTACAGAGGAATGGGTCTGTCAGACTAGGGAGCATTCCCCATTTCCTGAAAGGGCTTCTTCATCACGGTTGTTTGCTTTTTTTTTTTTTTTTTAGACATTGAAATACTCCACCTGTAGTTTCCTACCTGCTACACACATACAATTCCTAATTTACTTGCTGATATAGTACTTCTTGAAAGCTGACTTCTGATTCACAAGACAAGATTCTGATTTTATCAATTAATGTCTTTGGCAGCTCACTATGAGCACTACGTAGATTCACCTTAGCAAGTAGCATGGCAGAATAAAATCAGTCAGTAAAGCAAAACTGTTGGTGCTGAAGGTATGATATTCACATTACACATGTTTTGGGAGAAAGAGAGAGAGGGAGGCTACTTCAGGTTAAGTCTAGTCTGATTTTGTAGACTCATTAAGAGTAGGAGAGTGTTATGTGCACTCCTGCAGCACATTTTTATCCAAAAGGAAATTAGTTTACATATTCCAAAACCATCCTGCAATGTAAAGCAAACCACAACAAACAGGTAGGATCATGAAAATTGCTTCAAAATTATATTCTTGATGCACAGTAAAATGCTAATCTAAATATGCCAATAACCACATGGCTTTTGACTTTTGAATTTTTATTTACATTTTTTAAACAATGTCTTTACCAAAAATGCCACAAGATCAGTTTAACTTACATGACACTTTTGCAATTTTATACTCAACAAAATTTGGCTGTGAACTTTAGATTTTTATACTTAAGAGCCAATCAGACAGTTTTATCTATCATGTAGGGAAGGTGTGAAGGGGACTTAACTCAAAACTCATAAATATAGCATTATAAATTCCCAAAAAAGCACTTAACATCAAATCCTAAGATGCTACTTTCTAAGGTTATCTTTCAGGCTAAAACCTCATTTTGAACAGAACAAATAGTGCACCTTATACAAAAACACTCCTCATTCTGCTGTTCTCTTTCTTGAACCAAGATTTCCCCCAGCAGTGCTTCCTTTCATCAGGAAACCCGTGTTCTCTTGTGATACCAAGGAATATAAAAAATGATCATTTCATAGGATCATTATACAAACCAAATCAACACGCTAAAATATAAACATTTCACATTTTAAAAGTTGCACAACTCCTGCAGAACTACTACTCTGAAAATGGAAAAACTTCAAGTCGGTAAAATCTACTTCCTCTATTTGTGCTCTTGTTGAAAAGGTAGTTGTCAGCTTTAATTCAGAGAAACAGTTAAGCTTAGACTATTGTATTAATTATAGCCACTGCTTATAAAACATTGTGTAACTGCTTTTTTCCACACTGAATCCCAAGCCCCCAGAAAGCCATTTAATTTTCCTCATAACAGTGACAACTCCAACAGTAAACCAGCACAAATTATGCAAAAGGATCACAGACCTTACAAACATATTCTCAAACTTACTGGATGAATAAATCAAATATGCATACCTAACTGATTTTCGTGCAAAGGCACTGTTATCCCTGTCATTGCATATTAGTGTTCATTTTTTCATGTAAATTCTATTGATTTTTAAATATTTTGCAGCTCTTAATTCTCCAGGCAAATTCCACCAAGAAGAGTAGGAAGAAAAGGGGATTTGTGCAAACAGTCTTATTGAGAAGCTGCAATATGTTACCCTCTGGAGGACTCAATAAGAATTTCTGTGGATGAATTCAAACCAACTAATTTCTCACAGTAAGTTACAAACATGGCCATACACATGGGATAATATACCCACATCATCAACCACTGTGCCTAGAAGGGTGCCATGCCGTGCAATGAAATTTGTCAATTAATGCTGATGCTTCTCTGGAGAATGTGAGTGCTGCATTTCTGATCTCAGTGTGTGATGGAACACTTCTTTTCATACTAAGTCCTATAGTCTATAGTTGCATTTCTGAGTGCTTGGGACTTCTGCTCTTTATGTGTCAAACGTCTCAGTCTGGTCAAGCAGAATAAAGTCACACAATTCCCAGTAGTGAATCTTCAGTTTTAGATAACTTGTCCAGCATCACAAAGAAACTTCATGTCAGGATTCAATTCTCTAGAGCAACACAGAACTCAACTGAATCATGAGAACTGACTTTAAATAGAAATCATAACCACACATCTTACTTGTAGGAAATGGAAAGATAGAAACTTCCACAGATACTGAAGGGTTTGATTTGCAGCCTTGGAAGAAGCTTGGATTGATATAAAAGTGCACAGATATTAAGCAGAAAAATTATAAACTTATGTTTCCATAGTTGTAAGTAAGAATATGGCTTAAGTAAGTAAGAAACTGTATTGGGTAAGATGGTGAAAAGTTTTATAGTGTAGTAATGTAATTGTATAGAGTAAGCTAAGAGTTTAGATGTTACAATAGAAGCATATGTGTGTATGTGTAGTAGTAGCCCATTGGATAAAAGTATACGCAGTGCAGTAGAATTAAGTAAAGGTGATAGGTTAGAAAAACAAAATAAACTTTGTGGTAATTTTCCATTGGATTAGAAAGTTATATATTGCCTTGAATGAAGAAACTTGTGACTACTTTGAGCTATGGCCGACTTCTTGCTCCTCTAAAATTTCACGGCCTTTGAGGCCAATGCTTATCTGAGCAATAAATTGTTTTTAGCCCGATTGTGGTCCCATCCCTTCATTAAGGCATCGCTAATACTTACTATTATATACATGGAAATTATGCTTGTGTCCCATTACCAACTCTCATTTGAAAATAAGCACAGCAGAGTAACCAGTCACTTTGGGGGGGCAGCAATGTACATAAACCATAAACCAGGCCTTCCAAGACACACACTGGCAGATGCACCATTTACCAGTGCAAGGCCTTTGGCTTGATTTACCTCACACTTTTGCTGCTTATCTCAAGAGATGTGGCCAAACCACACCCATCATTCTGCACTTTGTGCAAATTGGACTTTGTGCAAATTGGACTTTCATTTCCACCCAAGCACCACAAAGATCAGAATTAACTGGAAGCAGCAGTGGTTTGCTCAGCTGAGATGTTGTCACCTGTCTACTTACACTCTTCCGGTTTTCAAGATTGGACTCAAATTGTCTGACAATCCAAAAAAGAAAGATTTCTGATATAGGCACAGACAAGTAGAGGTCTACAATATTATTCAGATATGTTTTATCCTGTGGCATGGAAAAAATAGCCAAGTGAGGCTAAAGTGATGGATAGGAACTGAAATAGCAGGAGGAGAGACAATTTTGTGCCGAATGGGAAGACTAGTCCCCAGGGTTGCAGAATCTGACACAACTTTCACACTTAAGGTAAACTTTAAAACCATGATAATTTCACTTCAACTACATTATAAAAAATATTAAATGCTTTGCTTCGTTATTCAAACGCAAGTCATCATTTGAAACAGTACCCATTTTACACCTGGTAAGTTCGATACCAGCTGGAAGACCTTAAGAGACAAGAATTAGACATACAGTTTGCTATAAAAATAGTGATAGTGATATGGTAAAATTGACTTTAGTGTTTAAAACTTCTAGGCACATAGCATTTGATTGGAGCTTAAATCCGCCTCAAAGTGTAAATGAAAGCAAATCTTAAGAAAATCTGAACAACTATTACTATTCAAGGAAGTTCCAAACTTAAAAAAAACCCAAAGATAGGCGCTCACTTTCTCGCTGTGTAATAGCCAGGTCTAATATAATGCCCTCCATGCATTTTAAAAACACAGTATCAACATCATCTGAATACGTTATCACACTAACAATACTTGTTATCTGGGATGTCTCTATTTCCAAGGAGAAAACCAGGCATACAAGCTCCCCTGGCAGTCAATATCGTTGGCTCAATCTGCACAAAGCAAGGGCAAGGTGACTTCAAGGAAGCATAAGGCAGAGCAGGCAGATGTCAGTAATCTCTCTGGGTAAATAGGTAAGAAATTCAGCCCCCTCAGCAAACATTCAGCTCAGCAAACAGTACAGTGCCATTTGTACGGTCAACAGATATCTTTAGGTATTTTTGTACAGGATTAACAAAATGTAATATATATTTAATGATTCACATATTGGAGTACTGACCAAAGAGTAAGAACACAAAAGTGCCTGACTGCACAGCATTTAAAACCCCTGCTTGCTGCTACTAAGCACTCCACTGACACTTCAGTTCCTGGCACTAACATCTCCTATCCACATAAAAGTCTGAATTCTACTAGCACCGAGATGCACTTTAAGAGGCAGACAGAACCTGATGCCTCCTCTGATGTCAAAACAACACCCCTATCTACCAATGAGACATTTCCCTACTGATCTCATTTGAAGCACATGTTTCAAGTAGCTGTTTTCGGAGCATACCTATTAGATCCTGCTTCACAATGGCAACTATCTCATTTTTAAAAACTGGGAAGGAGCTATATCTTTTATCAGCATGGATGAAGTTAGTGCGAGCCCTCAGGAGGCTGATGACCCACATTCAGGTTCCCTCTCGATCAGAGGGAATTCACACCCAAATTTAGTCAAGACAGTGCTCTTCTCCCCAGACATGACCATATTCTTAGAGAAGAAGATTCTTCCCTGCTACAATATTAAATATATTGATGGAATTCTTTTCATAAAACAGTTAAACAGGAGTAGCCTGCGAAAGTCTGATTCTGCAGTCCACTGACCTGAACATAGTTTGTGCTCCAACTTATTCAAACATCTCTTTCCCACTTTGAATACATCCTCCAATTACTTCACCACAGTATTACAGGATTATATTCACTATTGCCTCCTTCCTAATGTGTGACATTTCAGAGCACATTTCGTGTGCTTTCAGAGAAAAGTGTAACCTCTGGTTTTGCAGGATAATTTTCAGGCAAGAAGAGTGGTTTTCTGTCTTCAGAAGACTTGGCACTAGCAGGCATAAAAGGAGGGAATAACTTTCTGCAACACAGCATAAAATGTTCAAATCCAACAGAGCAGGATTTTAGATGCTTCATTCTTTCCACTTCTCATGGTATTCCAACTCCCAAACTCAGCTTGATTCCTCCTCCAGTACATTTACGCTGATGGATTGTACTCTTTGTACACAATTTCTCCCTCTGCCCTGTATATACAGTCCCACTACCATGCTCAGGACAAACCCACCATCATTAAAAGTCCTGTGTGCATCCACTGAATATCCCAGGGGCTAAACTCCAGTATAGTGTTGTGAGGGCACACAGAAACATCTCATTTTCAGAAAGAGGAAAATAGGCATTATGTGACTGTAGGAAGATCACACTCCTATTCAGCAAATGAGTCCATACGAAAAAACAAAAATTCCTTTCCACTTCTCAGCTTTAACTTATAAGACACCTTACAAATCACAGATGGCTTCTGGCCAAACTCCAGTGTGGACAATTACAGGCTTCTTTTGCCCTACTTCTGTTCAGCCATCCCAATGAAATAAAGTATCTTTCACTGACATGAACTCCTGTGTACTAATTAAGCACTTATTTAAAAGCACAAACCATTCAACTAGGCTACGATGGACTTTGGAGATCGTTGGATTTCATATTTAGTAAGTTCACTGAGTTTAAAATGTTGAGCAAACTGTGACCCCAGTAACATTAATTATTTACCCCTCAGATATAATGGATGAGACTGATGAGTAAACTCCCATTGACTCCCAGGATTTCACCTCATATGCTTTCATGAAAATCCATGCTGAGACAATTGGTTCTGCAACACCTCAAACCCGTTTGGGGTGCATGCCAGAAAGGACATTTGTGCCCATACCACTTTTCAGTCTTGCTGTTTTCCCAAAGCAGATTCCTCTGTACTTTGAAGGGAGTGGATCTGATACAAGGTCCAGAGTGCCATCCAGAAGCTTCAGAAAGGTAAAGGGGGCTTTCCAGGTGGTCGTAAAAATAGCCCACACAAGCAGCGGTGGCAGTGGGAGGGTATTTGGGCCTCTGGAGTAAGTTTCTGGCAAGGAACGATGAGGAAGGGAACCTTTTCTTACACTAGAAAAAGTTTTTAACAGATATAGGAAAGGAAGACAATGACTTTAATTTCCCAACTTTCACAAACACTTCACTCCCAAAATTATGTCTTCTGATTTCATGAGCTTAATTTTATTATTTCTAGAGATTTTTTTGTTTTTATCTGATGAAGGCAGTACAGTTTTGCTGCCTGTTTTAGGACATTCTATGAATTTACATCCACCACTGGCTTCTTTTTTTAACAAAACATTTTTAAGACCTACCTGTATATATTTTATAAAGAGATAAATCTACACTTGGAGAAAACAAGGTTAAATAAACAAAAAGAAAGATAAAAACCACAAAGGCGATGAAAATTGCATTACATTATCAGTCAGGTAAGGAATTTTTAAGTTCCCCTTCACATTTTATTCTGTAATATGTCATTGTGTTGCATCTGGCAGAAAAATAAGACCTAAAATCAAAGTTCTGTGGACTGAATAGCTACAATAAGCTTACTTAAATCAGGAACTAACCAACACCTGTGTCTTGGAATAAAACTAGAGGGTGATAAAGAAGCAAATAGAGAACACTATCAGAATACTGATGCTTCTTCCATAGGTATAAAATAATTACCTAACGTTGAAAATTTTGTAATGAGAGCTGTTCATAGTTCATATAAATTTTAAACAAGACTGAAAAAGCCGTTTGCAAGTAAATGGTGTGATAGCATTACTGCAGTCTGGCAGAACAGGACACCATATCCAGCAAAGATCAGCTCACAAAAGAGTAGGTCATGCCTGTAAGTAGACTACTTACTCAAGCAGACCCTCCAAATCGTTACGACAAACTGTTCCCGTAAGATACCTGTCACACCATTAAAGTTTGGTAGGTTTAGTCACTACACAAAGTCTATGATAACTGCTTTTATTGCAAGTCACTTGTGCTTGTTTAGAGTCCCTTGTTTTGACATGCTGCACGTGATGTACAATTAAAGAGAACTGCTACTTTCTTCTCTTTTTCACAATACAATAAAGCCTGTAAACAAACACAAGCTCTGGGACCATTAAGAGAGGCTCTTGTTTGCAGACTGTCTTTCCAACCAACCACTTCAATTTCAATGCTAAAACTGTCAAGCTTAATTAAGAGTTATAGGGCATAACCATTTCAAAACCATAAATCTATACAGTAGAAAAGTATAATGACTGCCTTAGTAAACATCTCTTTTTAAATAAGCAGTATTTCTTACCAAGAAGTAATTTAAGTTGCTTATACACTTATACACAATACTTAACATTGTACTGTAAATAACTTTATTACTTCTCCTGAAGTGAATATAAAGACCATCATAAAGTAATTCCGTCTTGATGTCTTTTGGTTTATTTGACTAAAGTGGACCTGAAAGCATATTCTCTAGTGCTTACACTGCTACTCCGTCCAAATCCACCATAGCTTTGTGATCCTCCAAAATGTTTGCAGAAAACGGCCTTTTACTCCAGCTTCTTTTAATATCTTTTTTTCTAAAATCTCTTTGACTTTTTGAGTGTGCATAGCTGTTCATATGTCCTCACAGCTTCAAGTAGCATGATACAGAGCAAGATGTATCAACAGCTCACCATTTAAGCACTGCCCTTTGAAAACATCCTCAGCATTCAGCACACTCAGCCTGAGACAACAGTGACACAGTCCAAAAAATCCACCAAAACAGCACTGCAGGGCAGACTTAGATTTAAACCTAAAAGACACATTATCCATTCCAGAAGAACCACGTGTTTATTTCCATTTCAACAGTGCTTAGGTCTTCTACCATAACCTCTGCAAAATCAGTGCTCTAGGGAGCACCCAACCAAGTCAGAAAACCTAGTGCAACCTGAATCATATTGGTACATGCAGCCAGAAATTAAAACTTAACCGACAACTGATTGCTGTGATTCAAAAGCGTGAGCCTCACAGTACTGGACATATTTTAAAATCAATTGCATGTTGCCATTTTCAGTGTGAAAAAAGTCCCACATACAGCCTTACCATTAGTTGTCATATATTTAAGGTGATTTTCTGGACTTTGCAGCAAAGAAGCTACCCTTAAAAATGCAAATCCTAAGGCTGAATTAAATCTTTAAGGGTGATAGAAGCAGTATCACATTTACTAATATTTCTTAATTTAATTACTTTTGTAATATGATTGCATGAGGAAATCCTTGGCTTTCTCCACCTGCTTCATGGACTAACAGATTAATTCAATTTACAGAACTGATGACCATATAATAGTCAGCCTAGAGGCGCCTCCTTAAAATAGAAGTGTTTAAGGAAACTTAGATTATTTCTATCCTGATAGTTTTTTTATGTGTTAAACAACATTTGAGTCAAGATACAGAGGAAATAATAGCTGAATATCTAAAAGCATAATTTATGGAGACTAAAATTAACTGTAAAATACTCTTATCAGCTGTTTATCAGATCCAGAGAGGCAGAGACAGTACACCCTGGTCAGCATGTTAGTGCATTTGGGGAGAAGATACTTAGAAAAGGAACTACACTTCTCTCTTCTTCATTACCCTATCTGGAAAATGTCGTTAATAATAATAATGCTTTGAACTTAAATTTTCATTTGTAGATTTAAAATCACTTTATAAAGGTGCATAAGCATTATTATTCTCACTTCACAGTTGGCCTCACTAAGTACAGATATTTGTAGCAATTTGTATGAGAAGCAGCATCCTCTAGTGAATAAGTTAAGACTCTGAAATTATGTCCCCAGGGTATTCTTCCCAGCTAAACTGTAAACCTCAGACTACACCAATATCCACTGTGGCAAAACCAGACAAAGTCCATCTGAAATTGGAGGGTTTCTGCATAGGAACAGGATTACAAGCCAGAAATACATAACATAGATATAAAGAATTTCTGCCTTACATTGATCTAGTCACTTAAAATTAACTTTCTGGAACTCTGGGAAGATGGTCATCAGAGTGTTCAAACACAAAAAAAATGCAAAGAAGTAAAATGCCATCTTTTCAGAAGAAAAAATGAAATAATACAACACATAGCAGTGGACAGTGTGGAGTTTGGTCAGAAGTCCTTAACCACCAGCACCACAATCTTCTCTCTTGTTGACAAATGATTGTTCATCCCGATTTTCTGTAATAACGTTTCTCTTACTCAATATTATACTTCCTCTGGAAAACAGCTCCTGCAGATGGCAAAAACCTTACCTATGGGTTTTAAATTTTGTCATGAAAAGCACTTCTTTGTGGTAAAGAGATTCAGGAAAATATTGAGTACATCTCTGTTAATGGAAATAATTTTAATATATTTTATTCTCAAATATCAGTTGGTCACTTAGGTTAAACTTTAACCAACATTTCCAATTTCACACTAGACTAAAGGCTAAAAATATGGAAGCAGTATGATATTTTTCCTTTTTAGAACGATAGGAATGATAAAAAGCAGGCTAAAAGGCTAACAGGTAGAAAGGAATATTTTCAAGGTTGCAAGCTTAAAACTATTATCTATTCTTCAAAAAGCTACTTAATTTCAGAGCCAGGCCAATAAAGTCAAGAGAATTTCTCATCAGCTTCAAAACTGCCGCAATATTTTTCCCAAATACCAGTTGGCCAAGAAAGGATACCAAAACAGTGAGGAGGTTTGCAGTCTTTTAACTTTAAATAAATTAAAGTTAAGGCCCTAAGTGTTTGCAAAACTGCATTTTAAAGAAAAATTACAAGAGTTGCCACTGAAATCAATCTGCAATAGCTTGTACACATGAAACTTGTAAGGACAATCAATTTTGGACACACGGGAGAAAAACATAAACAAAAGTGAGCTGCCAAAACAAATAAAAATGTTACATGTTTTTAATGCAGTAATAGTTTACTAACTTTTATACAGACAATGAGTATAATATAGTTAGATCAAATTACTTCTCCAAGCACAATATGTCAGACAAAAAACAGAAGATACCAAACTGGGGTTATAATAAATCATCATTTTGCTACAGATGTTGACACCCCTGCAAAATTTTGTAGTTCGTAAGTCATAAACAAGTGCTCAAAACGACTATTAAATAATTTAAAGTTAGTAACAGAATAATTTATTCCCTTCTTCTACACTTCTTGTAATCACAGAAAAGCCTGTTCAAATTACCCAGAAAAAAATCCAGCTGCATCAGTCCTCTCTTCTGGTCCAGTTTTGTCAAGGCATAAATCCATTCATTTAATTTATTTAATTTATTCCCAGGGCAATACCAGGTATGCTGCATTTTTGGAGACTTTAACAGCGTTTGTTTACAAGCTTACCCCTCTAACACACCTTGACTACAACCACAGCTGGTCAAACTATAACACATGAATGTGTGTAGATGATGGCAGCAGACAGAGCAAAACATTTGGGTGATATGCAGAAAACCAAAGATGTTTAGTTTGACCACCAGTATCAAGACCTCCTGATCAGTTCTGCAACTCAGCACAGTGAGTGACTCTTCAAAGGAGGTGATCTCAGTGATAGCCCTTTTCCCTCCCCAGCTACGGCATTACAGGGCTCCCCACTTGGGAGTGTCTCCTCTACACAGGACTCATTACATCAGGGAAGATGGTGCTGGGGAGCCTTGCACTCTGCAGAAAAAAAAATCACCAGAGAAGAGAAGTAGCAGAAATTGTGATCTGCTGTTTTAGTGTACTTCTGTGTTAAGAA
Source organism: Rhabdornis inornatus (assembly GCA_013397075.1). Classification (NCBI taxonomy): domain Eukaryota; kingdom Metazoa; phylum Chordata; class Aves; order Passeriformes; family Rhabdornithidae; genus Rhabdornis; species Rhabdornis inornatus. The sequence continues at coordinate 730,530 of VWZS01009835.1, forward strand.
CTTTTGCTTTAACTCCACTATAACTGTACTACAACCAAGTTAAGGTTTCCTGTCAGCATGATATACTGGGAATACATATTCCATTTCAGCTTAACAGCTCTCAGGCTTCTTGTGCCACCTCCCACTGCCTCCCTAAAGCCACAAAAAAGATCGCTATTGACTAATATGACACCACCTAACAAGGGTACAGCTGATAAACTGTAAGTTTGATGATGTCTACAATGCTCATATGCCTCCAGCAGATGCTTCATCTATCTGATTTTGAAACAGGAGGTAGCATTATAACCAAATGCAGATGAATTGAGAAAATCATATCAAATGTAAGTTTTTATTTTAGAAAGCATATTCAAAGAGCACCTCTAAATATGGGTAGAATGAAAGAAAAGAAGTATGAACATTGGTCTCTTCAGGACTAGGTTGATTTTCTAGTTTTGCATGTGAATATAAATAAATCTTTAATCAACATTCGTAATTTCTCACCAGGACAAAGTTAGAGGAAGCAGAAGTTAAAGGAGGAAAATAAAGAAAGCTGAAAGCGTAAAAATATTAATGCGCATACACACATGCACACCTCCACACATTCAGCATGGTCTACTTTGCCATATGGGATTACTGCTCTGTATTTAGCTAATGGATTAAGCCCCAATAATTTTTTTAAAAAGAGATGAATATTACTTTTCCAATAAAAATAAATCAAGGATTTAAAATAGAAAAGCCTTTTTAATGAAAAACAAATGGCATTTAAAACTTAATAGCCTTTAGGTCTGATAAAAAAGTCAAAGCCTTTATTGAAAGAAAAGAAACTTTCTTTAATAATCACAGACACTGAAATGCACAAAAGGCACCACTTGCAATGCAGTGAGTCCTACTTATGGCGGTCTGGCTATGGCAAATGATAGGATACTAATGGAAGAAAAAACACATACCTAGAAGCAAAATGAAAAATGGGTTCTAAATCAGATGAGTGGCCATTAACTTTTTTTTTAAGAACACTTTTAAAAAACATTAGTAAGCGTAAACACTCTTAACTCTAGTGATGACAAGTCAAATCAAACAGATCTTCAGGGACCCCTAACTAAAGAAAAGGGGTTACAAAATTTAGGGGAGCTTTCCAAGATTAAGCACACACTGAGCTGCCACATAGCATTTGCTGGTTCTGATAATGACAGAGCTGTCTGGGGCACCACCAGTGTGATTTGTGGGGACTTAAGAAGCACTGAGACATATCCAAGCTGGCAGTCATGACTGGTGAAAGACTCTCATAAACAGACAAATATTTTGCTGGAACAATCATGTATTGTCAAACCTGAATTTAAAGGACACAATCCCCATCCCAGGGATTATCACAGTATTCAAATGACTTGCTAAATTCTAGACCTCTGGGGAGCTCCTAAACACACAGCTGGAAATTCTCTGTTATTTTCTAAAGGGCCACAATTTCACCCCATGTGCCAAATCAGAAAGTCTGTGCCACTAACTTTACTTCATCTTCATGCCATTTTCCTGACCCACAGTAAAAGAATAGGATGTTTTGACTATTAAGAGAAAAACTAGTGGAAGAAATTCTAAACATGAAATGTGCCCACAAGTGCTTCACTTTCAAAGAGGCAAAAACAATTAAAAAGCTCCAGCAAAGCAGCTGTTATGTTGCAGTCCCTCTTCCAGCTTTTCTTCATCCCTGGTATGCTTGCTGACTTTTTGGTTAATCCTATCCCAAGATGCCCTCCTGCATGCAGTCTTACTACCTTAAGCTTCTTGAAATAATCAGTACCAGCGCCACCATTCACACATTACACTTACCTTCAATAGCTGCATTTGACAGGCTTAAGAAACACAGAAAGCCAGATAATACACAGTTCTTTTTTTCAGTCTTCCTTAATATTACTGTTTTTAAAAATGTATTAAATTCTTATGTCTTATATATTCTAAAAGAATGTCTTCCCTTACTTCCTTTTTTGCTATAATGATGATCAGATAAAGCTGGTGAGCAGCACTACATTTTTCATTTTCCAAAGAGAAGATAATGGTTTAGATGGATGTGCCCTATCAACTGCAGTATGCAATTTAATGAGGAAAGTTTCACACCTGTAGTTTTAAAATCAATGAAGTTTCAATGCTGAAAAAACAAAACAGTGGAGAGCAGATGAAGGTTTACTTCTAACACTCGATTCCTTAGAAAGTTAAAATCACCACCATATACAACACAATAAAACTACATATGGTGCTTACCCTGCAAAAATATTGCTGAGGCTTTTTGGTTTTAGTTTGTTTTGGGACTGTGAGTTTTTTTAAAATAAACATAAACCTGTACTTCTCAAAGCATTTTGAAATTCAAATGACGGTTCAATGGACTTCTAAGTATACCTCTATAGACACACAGATGAATATTTTCTTCTAATTACTTTTATTTCTCTAATGTGGAATGTGAAAAAAATCATGTAACTTTAGCATTAAAATAAGAGATTAAAATGCTTCATTTGGCACCAAATGCTATCATCATAAAAGAAATGAGGGAACCTGAAATGTGTTTCCACTTTTTGAATATCCAGTTCAAATCTAAAAGCCATGAATTTCAAAATAATTTGGATCTGAACTGAGTAACCATCCAAACATTCTTGAGTGACAACATAAAAATTGCTTATAATGTGTTCTGACTTCCAAAAATTGAAAAACACTAGCACTCTAGTGGAAACCTGATGCTAGGCAGCTACCTAGAAGAGGGAGTGTTTACAAGGTCACCAGTGAGCCAAGCAGCCAGCCTGCTGCAGTGCTTGCACAATGAATTAGGCTGGATCAGTTAAAATAAATAGAAGATAAAAGGTGCTGATCTTCCAAATGAGTAGGGATAGGGTATTTCTTGGGTATGGCAGTGTATCACTTCATCGGCTCTGCATCTTCAAGATAAACCCCACCAAACAAAACCAAAATCACCCCCTAAATTAACTAAATGCACAATGGCACTGATACCACCTGGCTGAGATGGCTGTTTCCACATAACGAACAGTTTTTACCCGAGTTGGATACCTGCACCTGGCTTCGGATACCTTTCCTAAGTCCCAGCTGAATGACAGCCAAGCTGCATAAATTGGTATCTTGGGTGCACAGCAGCATACCCGTGGTGCCAGCTCAGACCCAGCTGCTACACAATTCCACTCAGGAATGCATTCTGCTCTCCAGCCCCACCAACCATAGTGACCACTGACACAGACAGATGTAAAACTGCCTCTCGGCCAACATCTCCCCTTAACACATGAAAATGGCACTTCAGCAGCATTTTTTCTACAAGATTCAGGCTTTCTCCTTCCAAATGCCACAGGCCACAGCCTTCATTTCCACATCTAAGCCTACCCATTATGCAGTACTTTCTCCAGGCCTCCACATTGGAAGAGTTTATGTCAATTAAGATATATCTTAATTGACAAATCAAACCCATCGATCGAACTTAAACCAAAACAAGGCAGTAACAGGAAATTCTGCTAATTCAAGCTTACCAACAATAAGATTCTTTAGACCTGTGGCTAGCATAATGATGGATTGGGCAAAATCCTGAAATATTGTTGAATCTACGTAACATTTTCTTAAACTTTATTTTCCAAAGTTCCCTATATAAAGACGTGTCCATATTTCTGTCAAGCTCACAAGTACTTCATTGCACTCATCATAACAAAGTTTTCCTTTTGCTAAGCAGATGTCAAGAGAAAACATAATAATATCTTTGTCTGAGAGAGGAAGCGCAAAATTTACCCCACAACCCACCTACCATCCTCTTCCTAAACCACCTTCCAAGTATGTATACTTCCAAAGTTTGTGGAGTTTGCTTTAGAGAATGCAGCAACTCTTGGTGAGGGTTCTGGACAGAAATTCAGTTTTCAGGTAACCCAATTCACTGCCTGGGCTAAATGCTATCTCCAGCTATGCATAGAAACAAGAGACAGCCATGAAATCAACAAAATTAACACCAGCTGCCCCCTCCCCACCCCCCCCAAACCTTAGGAAATTTTATTTGCAATGCCCTGGTTTTATATTAGAGGGTTTTGTATCCTGTCTATCAAAATATTATGGACATACTGTACACATAAAAACAGCCCAGATGGAGAGACAATAAACCAGCACATACTTACTAGCCTCTGGTTTTGTATGCATAAAGCATGCAAATAAAAAAGAACAAGATAAAATAAAGATCTTGACACACCTTAAATAATGTTCTTACAAAATGGCAGAAGTATTGTGGGCTTATACAGAGGCAGATGTGACAGAGAGAGATAACTGTGAGTTGTTGAGCTTTCCAGTGAGTGCAGAAGCAGCATTCTTTTTTAACCTGAACTCTCTATCACACATGTGTTTAATATGTCTGATATTCCAGTGGAAAGTGATTTGATGTCTTTTGAAAACACTTCAGTATGACTTTAAATTATTCCCCATGGGGAACCATTTTACTGCAACGTGCTTTGTTTACTAGCTTTGCTGCTTCCAGCAAGCTGCTTGATAGATGCCAAAGATGAAGATGAGCTCTGTAATGCACACTTTTCGATGACTGAAGACTAAATTTTCTGCTTCTTGGCATAGTTTTCCAAATGATCATGATTCTTAAAGTATTCATTACTTTGTAGTAAGGCAATCTATATTTCTGTCAAATCCTGTTATTTACAATTTATGAAGAATAAAGATTAGAAAGGAGAGATACTTCTGTGAGCAAAAACAACACAAGGAACACTTTCTGTTCTAATTTTTATTCTCCCCAGTGACTTCGTTATCCCTGTCCTTAAGTGACAGAGGGATCATTAACAAGTCACACACTTGCAAACAGAAATAGTGATTGTACAATAAAGTACTTGGATGTAAAAAAATAAAAGCATTCTAAGATTATAGGAAAGGACAGCCATTTGGCAGAAAGATAAACAGCATATTTTAATTCTTTCTTTGCACATTCATTTTGTATTATTACTGGTTTTAAAGTAACAGCTATAAGCTCCACTGAAGATCAGAGTTTCACTGTAATATTACTGCCCAAGAACATAAGAACAGGTGCTCTGGATTTGAATAGCTGATCACTAATTACATCCAGTTGCCAAAAGGAGAGAGGAGAAGGGCCAATCAAGCCACTGAAACAAAGTGCCACTTCCTGTACACTTTGAATCATGCTAGCAACATAGACAGGCATGAAACAAAAAGTAATTACCTGATCATTAAAAATCTCTGAGAGACCCTATCAAGACAAATTTATATCATACTTCTCAAGCAGCTAGTCAGGCACATAGAAAAGACAAACAAGAAAAAAAGCCATAGTAGTCATTTGAACAGCTAATCCTACTGTTTCTAACCGAATGCCTCTAACATCTAAACATCATGACCAAGCTATATCCATAACTTCTGTCAATGATCACCATTCTTATGGACTCTTCTTTTTGAGAACCTTTTATTTGTGCTTTCTTTACCTCAGCAAGAGAATACTAAGCTTTGTGATGGAACCAAAATTCCATTTTCCAGAAGAAACCATTTTTAAAAATTATATGATGATGACAGATCTACTCAATATAACTTCAAGAAAAGGAAATTTTTCCTGCCACTTGGTTCTCCACTGCAAGTTCTAACTAAAATCAATCAGCTTTCACAGTTTTTCTTACTGCTTAAGATGTATTAAAGGTCACAGCTATCCTGGCTTGATGCAGGCATGCCAGTTGCACCAGATGAACTTTAGATAGTCAGAGCTTACAATTATTCACTATTTGAATTATGTGAAATTTGGCAAATAAGTAACACATCAATGACAAAAGCGCAGACCACAGTCACTCTGCAAAGAGCTGCTAAGAAACATTAGTCACCTTATCTGCCTGATCTGCTCCTATGGCCAACACACAAATACTGGCAGAAGCTTCACACAGCACTTCCCAAGTCTTTTTAAAGGAAAATCAGATGGGGAAGTCCAACTTACTGCTAACCAAGCTGTACAGAAATAAGCTCAAACCAGCTGCATAACAACCAGAATCAAAAGAAAAACATTTGTGATCTAGTCATCCTGGGATCACTTCCGTTTCCATTCAGGATTATAACCTGACTGCAGCAAGAACCATATTTTTGTCACAGTACAGGTCACTGCAGCTACACAGGCATGCAGATTTAGGCACATCATCAATTTACTGAACTGGCATCTGAAGTTCTGGTAACAAATTGATTTATTTTTGATTACAATACATGTGCTGTACACTTATGTACTACATCCCCAACCAATGCAAGACTTTCAAGCCTGATTTTCAAAACAAAACACTGACTTTATTTTGCTTTCAGTTCATTCCTTACTAAGTCATGAACCACCTGTATTTATAAGCAAAGTTGAGTCCACTAACCCTTCCTCGTCACACATATCTTAAAACTGGAACTGTTATGACAATGATAATTTGACCTCACACCTCACTTCAGTCAGCGAATTTTGTCATCTCCAATTCCCAGTCCATTGTGGTCCTTCTCATTCCCTACAGTCCTCAAGCATCTCTCCTATAAATCCTAGGAAGCATTATACATCTGGCATCAACCTGGTCTCTCTTCAGCAACGGGCTCTTTTGAGAATCAAGAGAGAGAATCAAGAAACCTTTCTCAGTCATTTTCACTTACATAACAACTCTGGTAAAATGAGATGCAGTTACTTTGAAGTAATGCTTGCAATCAAGATTTGTCTCAAATTCTGCACCTATCAATGACTGAAAACAAGCAAGAGAAAATGACTGTTGCTTTTGGGGAAAAAAACCGAAACCACAGGCAAATGAAAACAAAACCCCCAGGCTCCCCCCAAAACAACGACGACCACCAAAATGAAAAAACAGAAAAAAAAATCACAAGTAAGGAAGAAATGTTTGGAACCAAACTGCTGAGGCTCATTTGCAAGACTTGGTCAACTCAAGCAGCAGCCTTAAGGAACTCTAGGATGTTTGAAATCTGGTGTTTGTCTTTTTTATCCTATAAAAATGCAATCCTTATAGATCTCTAGCAAGCCTAGGCCAGCCAAGATACTGAAGTGCTTTCGTAATTCTCACATTATGCAAAAATGTGGGCAACAAGTAAGGATAAGCTTTGCTTAATGCCACCACCTGCATTAAGCCCCAAGAGTGCGTGATGCCTCCCAGTACCTCCAGCAGGCTACACAAGGAGCACCTTTGGCTAAACTAAAAGCAATGCACAACACGTATCTTGGAAAATATAACAGTGCAATAGGATACAGAGTGAACCAAAAATCAATATTTAGTGCAACATTAACCAGAAGCAACAAATGAGTCTAAACCAGTATAACCATGGTAAAATAACCTCAAGCGCAGAGATTAGTGTTTTCTTCTAAAAAACGTTTAATTACCTTATTCCACATTACTTTACAATTGATAGTGGTAGGTCCCCATGCAACAACCTGTACTCAAAAGGAGAAAATAGAGGCAGAGAGGTAGCCTAGGCAAGAAAGGACACTGCAACCATGAAAAAGGATTAGACATGTAAAAATGTAAAAATGTTCAGTGATATGGGTGAGTCCCTAAGAAGCCAACAGAATGTGAGTTAAATCAGAAAAGGTCACAAAGACACTGACAAGAAAGTTAGTTTGATGCAAGGTGAAGACACTCAGAAGTTTCAGGAGGGAATATGGCACCAGCTGGGAAGGAGGGAACTCTTTTAAAAAACACCCACACACTGCCCTTCACACAGACACGATCTTCATATCCTTTTATTAGACTGAAAATGCTGTCTATGAGCAAAGTTCTCCGCAGAGCTTCTCTCATAAAAGATAAACCAATACAGACCTGAGTCTTCCTACATCTTGGAAGAGGCCTCATTTCTCACTGCTCTTGTCAATTAGTGTATACTTGCTCTTGTCAATTAGTGTACTGGACATAGTATTTAATACTGGAAGGCAAAAGCAGAGGTAGCAGAAGGTTCTCTTGCACAGAAATAGGCTCTGCCACAGAAATATGTGAATTCATATTTACTAGAACCATTGTTTCCCACTGCAAAGTCTTCCCTCTCTGAATTAATTTTGTTTATAACATTTTCACTGGATTGCATTTTAATCACTTAATCACTTTAATCACTGTCTATGTGCAGTTCACCCAGCGATTCAGATGCCACTGTAAACTACTGTCTTCCTCTTCACGGCTATTTCCCACTCCATCAATCATTGCATCCACAGTCATTCCTAGTGATAATTTTGCATTTTCTTTCATTGAAAACAAAATATAACGAAGCATAAAACCCTGCTAGATTTCTCCAGGAGCACACATATATGGGTATATTTTAAGATCTGTCCCACAATCACTCTATAACGTACATAGATACATCATGCTTATTTTGTGCCATACCAGTTTCTAAATCAAAAGTGCCTTGACACACGTCTTACAAAACCTTACAAACATTACATGGCTTCTGTAAATGTTCTATCCAAGCTCTAGTTCACTGACAGTACCTTTGTCTAGAACCCCTAGTGAATTTTCTCAAAAGCATTTGGTTTAATTGTAAATTTAAGGCTATAACTATTTTCAAGGTATGTTTTGTTTTTTAAGTGTATATACAACCTTACACTGTTTCTATTTGCCTCAGAGAAGCAAATATATCTACTTACATATATACTTTCAGAACTGAGTTAATTTTACTAAGACTCTAAAAATGCCCCAAAAGTATGTCCAAAGAGGTATAAGTTGCACTACTAATACTGATAATATATCTGAAATAGATAGTTCAACAGAATTCTTAGCTGCTTTCTCTACTGCAAAACTGATTCATAGAGGAAAAAAGTTGAAAGCAGGGAATTACAAAAAGGATGTAGAGGCTCCTCTACATTTTGTTTGCAAAAAATATTTTATCTGAAAGTTTTTTTAGGTTGAACAACAAAAAGCTTCACTATGATCAGCATTACCAAGGATCCACAAGCTTTCTACAGAAGCAATTGTCCTTTTCATCAGAGGAATAATAACCCATGTTTGCTATTTTCAAATTCTTTCTGTAAACAATATTTGCCAGAACTTTATGCAGAATCTTCCGGGTGCCCAGTGCAGAACCAAAGGCAATTAGCACACAACTGAAACAAGGATGTTCCCTCTGAATATCAGGAAATGCCTTTCCACTGTGAGGGGACTAAGCACTGGCACAGGTGGCCCAGGGAGGTAGCAGAGTAGCCCTCCTTGGAGATACTCTGAAGATGTCTGGAGACAGTCCTGGGGCACTGGCTGCAGGTGGCCATGCTTGAGCAGCAGGGCTGAACCACAGGACCTCCAGTAATCCTTTTTAGGCTAAACCCTTCTATGATTCTGTGATGCAAATGCCTTATCTACACTGAAAAAGAACATACTATCAAAACTGAAAATGCAAAGAGTAATTTCTCTTCTAGATAGAAATGCTATATTTGCAACAACAGCTGATAGGGTTTTATGAGACTGACAGTGTAAATTGAAGTATACGGTTAAAAACTGGTGCTGTTATACCGCTTTATTCTGGTTGAACATCTGCTCTGTAGTTGGTTTGTGTACTTTGTTTGATTTCCAAACAGAATGTAGAATGAACAGTGTTTAAAAGATTGTTCCAAAGAACAGTATGAACAGAGCCATGGCCAGTGCATGAAGAAATATTACAATCACAGAATAACAGCAATTCCATGGGCAGCCAGCAAAGCATAATGTGGATCTCAGGATTTCACAGTTATGTCTCATAGCAAAGAATCCATTAGCTTTGTGTTATATGCCATCAGTTTGGCAATATTTTGAAATCAGTCTCAAAATAATGTAAGTTTATTGACTTTGCACTGTTAAGCAGAGAATGTCATACACCTCTTCTAAAGAGATGAGTGCAGAGTTATATAAATTCAAAAATTAATACAAGAATATTGGAAGGGAAGCTCGCGGGGATTCTTTTAGTTTATTTTTAAAGGCTGGCAAAATTTCTTTAGTTTTTAGTTTTAAGCAAACACTACCAGGCTGAACAGGTCAAAGAAGGTTGAATGGAGTAACTGAGTACAGTTGAAGAACAGGAGCACTTTGTTCTTGCTGATAAATTAGACAGCTGCTCTGAATCACATTTCATGCTGTTTTCACACAACATCTAATTTCCTCCTGCTAGTTCTAAAGCTACTTGGAACTGTACGCAATTAACTCCACCACCTTTCCTTTATGCTTCAAAAAGCACAGATTTTGTTTGCTTACGCTTCTCTACGTATTTTCCTTTTTCCTTTAATATCATAAAAAATAATACGCATTTGTAACAGAAGAAATGCATTAGCAGCATAATGCAAATTCTAAAATGAATAAGATATATGATCAATTAATTCTAGAAGAGTGCATATTCTTGCATTACAGAATACTCATGTAACTGCAAGCTCCAACAAACTGGAGCCTTTTTCCTGTTTTCAATACATTTTGAACAACTCGAACCTTCCCCCGTATTTGGAAATAGCACAAAGCTAACTTTTTTATTTTCTGAATAGAATTTACACTTTGTCATCAGCCTACTTTCAATTATGCAAATTACAATATGAGTAGATCTAAAATGAAGCAGAGTATTTTTACTGAAAAAAATGGGAAAAAGCAATTGTGATAAAAAAAATTTATAAAAAATGAGGTTGCACAAAACCGGTTTTATACAAAGATACAAACAAAATATGCTTTTAGGAAGAAGTATATCTTTGACATGGTAAGAATAATACGTAGCACAGAGGACCTATAGTACCTATAAATATTCTTTACTAAATGCCTTAATGTCCAGGTTCTGGAAAAGAAAAAGCAGTTTTTGCAAGGAAAAACAGTTAAGGCACACAATTTTAAACACAGGCTTAAGTTCTCCCTCCTTGCCCAAGCCTGAGTGGGACAGGTACATGAACTGCACAGCTATTCTGAAAAGGATGGGTCATATTTGCTTCTTTTGAAAGACACCGCCAAGAAATTTATGCCTAATTCACAGAAGTCAGCTGTAATCCTTTCAATTACTTCAACAGACTGTGTTTAATTGTTGAGCATTTAAAAAAAAATTGCATTAAAATTTTATTCATATTGTAAATACATTCACTGAATATAAAGCTTTATACTTACACATACTTCTCATCTACAGGAGTGTAAACCAGCACTAACAGTAAGCTTATTTAACATGTTCCATGAAGTTATTAATTCTCTTACGGTGGTGTTTTTTAATGATGACAAAAATATGTATGGTTTGGATGATAAGTTGGCAATAAAATTCTCATAATAAAGAAAGAATAGGAATTTCTGTTATTCTAGTTAATATCAAGCTAAAATAATGTATTACCTTGCAATTTAAATTTCATTTTGACATTCCTCTAGCAAAGGAAGGTGTAGGCAAATGTTAAATCAGTTTCAAACAGACTAGATTCTGAAGGGTCAAACAGATACTCCTATTACAAATGCAAATAGTTCTTTTTCCTGCTCTCCTTACTAATCCATTTAAGTATTTTTTTAAATTTGCTTCAATAAATTTTGATACTAAAAAATTAAAACAAGGCAGAAGAAAAAGAACCTAACTTGAAATTTTACAAGGTTATTAAGAAGTATTATATTGAGTTAAGAGCATTTACACCAATTCATTCACCACATCGTCATATTTCAACCAACTTTTCCAGGAGCTAGTAGCATTTGAGTAACATTTGTTCACAGCAGTTCTGAGTCACTCCAATATGTAGATTTTTTTTTCTTTCTTTATATTTGCTCAAAATGCAAAAAGAATTTATTTATTAAGTTGGGGAAAAGAAATTAGGCCGAAAGAAACAGGGAAGTATCCAGATAAAGTTATTGGGAGTTGTGCTCCCTTAAGTCAGACTAAATTTTGACCTTAAGCATGAGCATTTTCTTTCAGTGAAAGTACTAAGCAACTTAATTTTATGGTAGGATGAGTTTCACAGTTTGTTTTGCTATCTTCCCAGAGATACCTAGTTTCATATGACAGTTCTCAGACCAAACACTATTGATGTACAAGAATTTTTGATAAAGCCATCTATAGGCTTTGGCAAAAAAAAAAACAAACAGATAGAGTGGATTTCTAAAGCGTTAATTAAAGAAAAAAAGCACCAGACTTCACATCTACTCTGTTGAAGTGATTGTGTGAATACTTGACTCGTTATAAGACAAAATTACTCATCTTAAACGATTTATGTATTTGTTTCAATTTATTTATTTTAATCCAAAGCACTGAATAATATTCCAGATGAAGTCACCATGAGGTAATCATGCAACAAATACAGCAAAAGACTCCACTTTTAATAGCACCTACCTGTGATTTATTGATCCCTCACAGAATCTGATGGAGGATGAGAGACTTTTAATTAAAATAAGTGATTAAATGCAAATCCTTCCCAAGCCTTTCATGAAAATCTTGCTTCAGAGAGTGATTTCAAGAGCCATAGCAAAGCTGAGTCAGTATGCTTAGAAAGAAACGGTGTATTCCTAATGAGATTAGTTACATTGAGGTAAGATACTATTGAAGGTAAAGGCAATTTCTAGTTCTCAGTAGGAAACAGCTGACAAAACTAGCACTGAAGAATACTTTTTTGCTCTTGCAAAATTAGCAAAGCTGCTATTCTTACCTCTTTCAGAAAATGTTAGTGGATTTTAAATTACTCTGGCATGTCCCTTTGTTTTATTCACTCTAATGACAAAGAATTGTTAATCTTGTTTAAGTGGAGCTGTTCCATAACTGTACCAGGGAAAGTGTAATAGAAACAGATGACAATGAATATTGAGTCTTACTTCAAGGTGATACCTTTGCACTGCAGAGAATCCTTCTGTTAGAGAAGGCTCAGCTTAGTCAGTTAAATATATCACTGATGTGACCTCCTTAATTTCACGTAATGAGCTGAAAATGTCTTTTCTGATTAAATTCCATTTTGTCATAAGTGAACCAACATAGAAAAAATTTAGTTTCATAATATCTTATTCTTCTTAAAACAGCCATAACATGTTGGGATCTGTGACTTTCTTAATGAACTTTTCCTAAGTATCCTCTTCCTCCTCAATTTTTTCTTGAAATTTTACTTTAAACATATTTATATATATCTTTACATATTTCTCTTTCAATTTTAATTTATAGGATTGGCATAAAACATTAAAATCAAAAATACAATCCCAGAAACAAATTTCTTAATGTAAAAAGCTCAAGCATGAAGAAAAAAACTCCAAAACCAGAGAATTAAGGCAGAAGGAATCTTAAGGAATTGTTAAATAAGTCTGCTTAATCAAAGCCAGACACAAATACACCTAATGTGAAGAGAGCATAAAGCATACAAATAGTAAACTGACTGAAACAAAAGCAACATCCAAAATTCATATGAAGGACAAGACCTTACTGTCTACACTGGGATGAGGAAGGAGACTTTAATGTGTATGCAATTACAGGGAAAAGAATATGAAACCAGAAAGACCAGAAAGTCAGAAAGACTGAAAAGTTGAAAAGTAGAAAAGAATCACAGAATCACAGAATATGGTGAGTTGGAAGGGACCCACAAGGATCACCGATTCCAACTCCTGGCACTGCACAGGACCATTCCCAAGAGTCACATCTTGTGCCCAAGAGTATTGTCAAAATGCTTCTTGAATTCTGTCAGACTTGGTGCTGTGACAACTTCCCTGGGGAGCCCATTCCAGCGCCCAACCAATCTCTGGGGGATGAACCTTTCTCAAATATCCAACTTAAATCTTCCCTGACACAATTTCAGGTCATTGCCTTGGGGCCTGTCACTGGTCACCAGAGAAGAGATCATTGCTTGCCCTTCCTCTTCAGAGATGAGGTTCCTCCCCCAGTCTCCTCCAGGCTGAACAGACCAAGTGACCTCAGTCCCTTGTCATGTGGCTTCCCTTCAAGGCCCACCATCATCCTTGCTGTTCTCCTTTGGACGGTCTCTAATAGTTTAATATCTTTCTTATATTGCTGTGACCAAGATTGAAGTGTTTTGGAGAGGAATATTTAGATAAAAGACAAACCCAAAAGAAAATTAGTACAAATCTATGGAGTTTACATCATTCAGAAAAACACCCATTTGCAAACCACTTTACATCAAAATGTGCAGATATGAAACAAAGGTTCAGGAAACACAGCTCAGAAAAACCAGGAAAATGTCTGTCACCCTATCAGTACTCAGGCTAGGTAGAGCTAAATCAGAGGTATGTTTAAAGCTTCACATGGGCTAGGCTGCCTCCCAGACAACATGCAGGCTCCTGTGAGACTCCTGGCTAAGGCAGAGGTAAAGACATGCGTCAGTTAAGTACTGTGCAATCCTCCGTATGGGTCTCTCAGAGCTCTTCTGTAGGGTATAAATAAATAAACCGCCCTTGTAAAGTAATGACTGGATTACTCATCTACGTATTATTCAAGAGTCTCACTTCTCTTGTTCTGGAGAGAGTTTTGACCTTCAACCTCAGACTACTCTTCCTGCAAAAATATTTTACATTGTTACACTCCATTTTCACCTAAAAATTCTCCACTAGCTAATACCCACTTCATTGGATATAATGAAATAAATAACATTTTTGCTGGCAAAACTTTCAGTAACCCAGTAGAAGAATTCTTGAAAAGTACAATGTGTTGCTATTGTTGTTGTGAAATTATTAGTGATAATTGTCTTCTAAAGCAATTCTGAAATATGAAGTTACTCAACTGAAATTTTGCTTGAGCACAATAGTACTATATTTAAAAGTCCCTTCTTGGTTTCATATAATTTACAACATGGGAACTTCACAGATTTCTATTGAGTCAGTCCTGACTTATGTAGTAAGAAAAAATTTGCATTTTTCTGGCTGAAAATCACCTTGTGAGAACTTCTTCTGTTGCACAGCTAATAGTGCATTATCATAAAAGAGGCTTAAAAGCATCTACCAATGTTGTCTGCAGTTATTTTTTGAAATACAGCATTATCAAGTGAAAAACTCAAGCATATTTCTGGTGAATATGAATTCACTGAAGAAAATCATGTCAGAATAAATGTTTTGAGGGGTGTTTTAATTTTTTTCATTATTAGTTTTCAGGAGAAGGAATATGCCATAAAATCTGGAACAGTCATAAAGCTGTGCAGGGTTTTTACATTAACTACAGAAAAAAAGGGACCAGAAGAAGGCTAAATAGGACAAGAAGCTGGCTAATACGCAAATTATACTGATTTTTTCCAGAAGGAAATGTACTAAATTGAAGAAAAGGTTAGTAGGATAGATCCTCAAGGATCAGTGCTAGCGCTAATCTTAATATTTTAATAACTGCGGCATAACACAAAGTTTACTAATGATTAAGTCAGAAGGCATCATCAACACAAAGAGATAGATACCTTATGGAATTTAATGCATGGCCTTGTGCCACGAAATAAAAACAGGATGAAAGTTAATAGCACCAAAAGCATGAGAAATGCATTTCTGGGGTCTAATAAAAAAACATGCTGTGCCCTGGGAGCTGATGAACTGACAAAGAATAAGAAGTATGTAAGTCGTAAGTATGCCAACTGGTCACAAGATCACTACAAGTCGCACAAAGACAGCCAGGTTGTATAAATGATAAATGCAACCTAATGTTGCATTCATCACATAGAGAGTGGCAAAAATTTTTGGTCAAAGATACAAAAACTCCTATGGAAGACTCCATGCAGAAAAACGTTCACACACGAATGAACTGGTATACATTGCCCATAAAAAAGGAAATTAGAAGACAGTTCCTTGTTATCAGAACAAGGGCCTTTTGTAGTACCAGCCAAATAGGAGAGAGTAAAGGACAAAATCCACCTGCTGTTACATAAAAATGAAGAGCTAGTTGAAAGCAAGAAAAGGATTACATTGTATGGGATTAAATTTGTCAGCCATTAGATGACCCAGCCAACCTTTTTCGTTCTTCCTGCCTCTACTTTCTAGTTTAGCAAGTCATTGCAAAAGTTGCCCTTACCACATATCATGGGAAATCATTATTTAAAACCTTCATTAGTAGTATTTTTGTTTCCAAAACAGATGGCATTTGCAAAGTACAAAACTGCCTGACCCATATCTAGTATAACATTATATAATCTAATACTGGAAAAATAACACAGTGTAATTCCTTTTTCTCCCACTTGAGAATATATGTACTATGATGAGAACTATTGGCGGAATCTGAATCTAAACCAAACAATCAGTCTGGAAAATGTCCTGTGTTCCGGCTCTGCAGACTGGGCTCTGTGAGGTGCTAGACTTCAATAATCCATCTGCTTTTCAACACAAGGTCAAGAGACTTTCCAAAACTGAGAGCAAAAGAACACCATTTATTGACTATATATATATAGTGACTGTCCCTCTACAGAGACATAAAACAAAAGTCAGTTTTGCTTCTTTCTTAAGGCCCAATATTGCATTCCATGGTTCAGATGAACACTTCATGAGCTGTCATTTCTGGGAGTTCTGAACAATAATTAAACCAAAGAGGACATGATATTCTGTCATGAATTCTCTCAAGATCTGCACTCAATACAGCTTTCTCCATAGTTAATGCACAGTGTTGACACATAGTTATGAGTATATTTACTCAGTTTTTACTGGAAGATGGGTTATCAAACAAGTTTTTATCACTCTGCTCTGCTGGGAAATTTGTATTACAAACTGTAATGCTCCATGGCTCAAAATAAGCTTGTTATTCTTTAACACGTCTATAACTAATTACAGCTTTTTTTTTTTTTAATGTAAGTAGAATTCTGTATTGCAGCCAGTTTATTTATTTTTTTCTGAGTTCAGGCAATGAAGTAGGCACTCTGCAAATATACTGAACTTTAGAAAGTTAAATTTCTACACTACATACTATGAGCCAGATTTGTTTTGTTTCTGCACAGCTTTCACCTTTCAAGTGGTAAAAAAATACCCAGAACTATTCAGTCATTGAGTTTTGGTTGGTTTGGGGTTTATTGGGTTTTTTTTCATAAGGCAGAGAAGAATCTAATCACTTTCCTGTATGCTTTTCCTCAGCACTTTCCCATAATCACCATCAATATAATTATATTCCATTTCCATTCAAGGAGCTCAAGCACTTTACAAAGCATTGAAGAGAAAAAGGTCTTCTGTCCTTTAGCTTGCTGTAAGATATGCTTTAGTTCCACAAGAAATACTTAACATCTGAAATGAGGTCAATATGAAACACTGTACTAGTCAAATGCCTTCTAAGATCCCAAATACTGTAATTTACAGACAACAACAACAACAAAAAAGTAGCAGTAATACAGTTCTAGTAACAGAGAAAAATAGTGCACTTCATTGCACTGAAAATTATTCTGATAGGATTTTATTAATATAATAAAATGATGGAATATCCAGAGTTGAAAGGAACATGACAAGGACAGTCCAACCCTGTCCTGGCCCTGCATAGGACAACCCCAAGAGTCACACCATGTGCCTGAGAGCATTGTCCAAGTGCTTCTTGAATTCTGTCACACTTGGTGCTATGACCACTTCCCTGGGGAGCCTGTTCCAGTGCCCAACCACCCTCTGGAGGAAGCAAACCTTTTTCTAATATCCAGCCTAAACCTCCCCTGACACAACTCC
The DNA here is from genome assembly GCA_013397075.1 of Rhabdornis inornatus. Taxonomy (NCBI): domain Eukaryota; kingdom Metazoa; phylum Chordata; class Aves; order Passeriformes; family Rhabdornithidae; genus Rhabdornis; species Rhabdornis inornatus. The sequence goes on from VWZS01009835.1 coordinate 748,034, forward strand.
AGGTCCTTCCCTCAAGTCCTGTCACTGGTCACCAGAGAGAAGAGATCAGTCTCAGCCCCTCCCCTTCATGAGGAAGATGCAGACTTATTCCTCCAGTTAATCCTATACCTTTAGTTCATTAGAAATTAAAACTTGGGAAGTAGACAGAAATTGCATATGCATGAAAAAAAATTTATTGTTATTCAGCATACAGTACTTAATGAACTGAACCAAAGGCTGCATCTAGGCTTTTAACAGCAACTGGTATTTATTTCTCCATAAATTTTTCTAATCCCTCTGAAAATCTTACTACTTTTAATTGTCCCCATATCTGTGGCTGTGAGCTTATACAATTTAATAGCAATCTGCACAAAAATTAGTTATTTTGGTACAAACATGGAACATGTTTGATATTATACCCTGAGCTTTGGCATTAAAAAAAAAAAACAAACCAAAAAAACAACAAAAACAACAACAAAAACCAACAAACAGAAAATACTTGTTCCTGGTTTTAATTATGATTTTATAAGCTTCTACTATATTGCCTCTGTCTTTTCCACACTGAAGTCTTAATCCACTTAGTCTCTTGCATGGAAACTTTCCACACTGATAGTCATCATTACCTATTCCTCTACTTTTTTTTAAATCCAGCTGTACAAAATTGCTTCTGTTTGCCTATACGGTCAATTTGGTCTGATCTGATCCAGCTTTCGTCTAACCCTGTAGGAAACAAAACACTGGTCAAATTCAATTATGTAAAGTCAAACTCCTCACTACGTATATGCTGCAATACCTGTATTTGAAGTAATTTAACAACTGATTACACACCTTAAAAGAAAGGTAGGAAATACAGAATTGGTGCTAGCACAAGCGGGTGCAACACTAGGAAAATTAATCAGAAAATATCAAGACATATCAGGTGAGATCACTTAATTAGCAAAAAATAGTTTAATTATACATAGTTTGAAAGAATCACTTCCATCCTATGATTCCCCATAATGGTTTTACAATGCACAATAATCTACTGTATGCCAGGATTGTTCAGCAAACACGTGAAAATTAATATAAAAGTATGCCTATTTAAATTACCTTACATTTTTCTGCCTTCCTTTTTGAAGTATAGGTATAAACTACTGCTTAGATTTTATGTAAGAATTGTATTATTTACCAAAATAGTCTCTCCTTGACTGTCATGATTTTGTTGTCTTACAAAGACAAAGTAGACAGTAAATTTAAAGAACATTGGAATGAAAATATTTCTGTAAGAAGCACATTTATTTTATCATGTGGAATGATAAAATCTGAGTTTACAGAAGAAAAAACATGCAGCAGGATAGAGCAAACTGGGACAATTTTTGAGAAAACATCATCTTTTTGTGTCAGAATAAATAGTCATTAGTAAATCTGCTCACAGGAAAGATGAAGTTTGATAAACACATTTGTTTTCAAAATCTCTGAAGCTGTTCAAATATCCTAACTCATAATTCTCCAAGTGAGATATTTCACTGAACAAGGAAGTTCACTTAAAGCATGAATTTGAACAGCCACATTTGGAAAAAAAAAAAAAGATAATTTAAATAAAAATGCTTTGGTTGATCTTAACTATAATTTAGGAATGTCTCTGAGAATTTAACTTCTTGTTCCAATTTAGGACATCTTTTAAAGGCATCTTTTAAAGATTTGCCTATTTTTCCAGGACAAAGCAATCGTCTCTCAATTCCAGGTGTTCAGAATTCCACTAAGTACTGTTGTCTGTTGTCAATGGACTTTTTTTTTTTACTTCACCCACATTTGTAATACATATGTATTACACATATATAATAAGCACTGCACTAACAATTTTACTTTTCAATGCTTTGTCCCTCCCAAAACAGCTTGCAACAAAGAGATTAAAGTGTAGTGAATAAACATCTCAACAACATTATTTTCCTGGCAGAACTAGACTCCGTGCAGAAGCACTGAACCTCCCAACAAGGGCCTCTAGTTTTCCAATATCCACAAGTGACCTTGGTGGCATACTGCTAAAACAATTGGAATGTGAAAACCAAGGAGTGTGTCACAATGTGTCTTGCAAACACACACACAGAAGAAAACAATATTCCCATTAAAGAGGTTAAAGGAAGATGGCCAAAGCTGATAAGGCAGTGTCTCATAACTTCATTATATTTCTGCTATGTCATTTCAGTGAAAGGAATGAAATAGTAAAGACTATTTTAAAAGCTACACCATACGTGCTTGCAGCCCCTGTTTCCAGTCTACACAGACTAATTCCTTCTGATGAATATAATCAACAGAGAATGGCAATGCAATATTCACTAAGGGAAACAATCACTACACTCACCACTTCTCCTGTAAAACCACCAATCACATCTGTTGTTTGCATACACCAAAAGTTTATTGAAAATTTTAATTTTGATTTAGAAAACAGCACTCAGGTATTGCATGGCAGTTGGGGTTTTTTGGCTTTTTGTTAGGTTGTTGTTTGGGGTTTTTTTAAAGACCTATGTAACTGCTAAGCTCTTTCACCAACAGGGAATTACTCAGATTTTTAAATAAAAAATGCCTGGAAAGATCATGAAGTAGTGGTATTAAATTTTATCAACAGGCTTCTCAGCTTAATTCTTACAGACAAGAAACCAATACAACAATAAAAATGCTAATTGAGAAAGCTTTTGGAAAGATGCTGCAGACAATACAACTACATGCATGGGAAATTAATTCTGTAGATGATGTGTAAAAGATGGGTTATAAAGTTAACGAGATATTACTTAAGGCAAGAGAAACAATTAGATTATTAACAGTGAAGATAAAGCAACATTTTGCTATCAAATATAATGAAGCTAATTAAAAGTGAAATGAAAATTTAGATATGAATATGAAAATAAAATTGAACAAGATAAAAGGCCTAAAGAGTTCACAGGCTCAAAATCCAAACAAATCTGTCCAAAACCACAGCACCTATAAAGAACCGAACAGTCTGTTAGTTTATCATTTTTGCACAAGCTAAAAATCTGAAAGATCCATCCTTCTTCAAGGCATGGATTGGACTGCTATTATTTAAGACTAGAAAGAGATGTTATGGGCATCAGAAATAAAACTAAAAGGTATGGGTGTAATCGCAAACAGAGTGAGTACTGAAAAGGCAGTAAGTTGTGCTATGAAGATGATCATTCTGAAGAATCTGTAACGCTTAAAGGGAAGATTCTTCTCCAAGGAATGTTGCAGGCACATGCAACAATGGAGCAACAAGTGAAATCTGTGGCTATTAGCTTGTATTGTCACAAGATACTTTTCTGACACTACAGAAGCATGACAGATACCAGCTCCAATTCTGCTTACGCCACTAGTTTAATTCACATAAACTGATGAAACAATAGGGGATTTAGACTTATCAAGACATTTTATGCAATAAACTGTCTTTCTTACTCTGCCATCACCAGGTGGACTTCAGTCCCCTCGGTTCAGAAGCACTTTTGAAGCAGAGAATTGAACGGTTTCAAGTCTCTGGTTAACAATGCCAACATGTTCCTCATGGCAGTCACTCAGCATCTTTCATTAGTCTGTCTCCATTTTTTGTTTTGCTTTCCAAGTATTTCCTTATTTCTTTACTGCTTATTCACTTTCAAAACTCTGAAGGCCCTCTGATTGCCCCTCTCCTCCCACTGTTTTGAACGATCCCACTACTAGCGTCATTATCAGATGATGATGCTGTCCTTACCTTCTCCTGCTGGCTCCTCTCTATCAGTACTGACATCTTGTTAGTGTCTTCTTCATGGATGTCCTGCAATGATTTCAGCCTAAAAGACCTATGAGCAACATTTGAATTTTCAATGCTTTTTCTTAAACCATCCCACTTTTGTGGAAAGCTCACTATATATTATGCTTAAAAATCTCTCTGATTTACCAGGTGCAACAATTCCACAGGCATGGACTGGCAGTTACGGGTTTGCATGCCATATTTACTAAGCATGGTGCTGACCACAGACATCTCATCTTCCCTTGGTGCTTCCCTTCCCTCTATTTTCATAGTTTGTACTACAAATATCCTAGCTGTTGTCTTGGAAATAGTATGTGAATTCTTTTTAATAAGAACTAGTCTATATATTAGTTTCCCCTAGCCTAAAGGCTTCATCTTTCAGGACATATTTCAATGCAAATACAGGTTTTAATTCCTTTTTACATAGCACTTGCTAGTCTGTCTTAATAACGCATCCCTCATGCTCAGAAAAATATAACGAGATAATATGGAATGTCTTTGGAAAATTTCCAGAAATAAGGAGTGTGACAACAAGAAAAGTAATAACAGAGCATCCTAAAAGCAATGTTCCCTATCTGCAGAAATCACAAGAAGTGCAATAAAATAAAGACACCCTCTCCTGTTATCTAGAAACATCCCTTGCTAATTTGGCCTTTGAAAAACTTGGTGTATTGTCCACATAACATCAAGCAAATCCGTAATGTTGTATAAAATATAACTGCTTAATAATGACTTGCTTAACAGTGTGTTCTCAAGAGAAAAGGAATAAACATTTTTCCAGCAATTACCTTTTAAATTCCAATTAGCCAGCCTACACACTTACTCTATATGTTACAATGACCAGGTCTGCAAAGAGTAAAGTCTCATAGCCCTCAGAAGCGTAAAAAGTTACTTTACTAATCTGAATCACATATAATCACTACCAAATTGTAGTAGCAGAAGCATAATGTACAGAGGAATCTCCAGGCCACCTGATGCTATGTTTGTTGAATCCCACGCACTTCTCTGAGAATTTCAAGTCACAGAACTTAGTTCCATGGACCTCTTGATCTCTAGAAAGTGAGACAGTGAAAGCAGGGAGTCAGTTGCTCAAATCTTAAGTTTTCTAGTGACAAGCCATGTATGTGAACAGTTACCAAAATTTCAGTCTATTATTCAAATTTGGGCCAAAATGAGACCTTTCATGATTTTTTCTTCCAATTTCGATGATATGAATGCTAGCATTGGAAAATTAAAGACTTGCCTCTCACCTCTCCAGTCCCAGCAAGGGACTGTCTCCAAGAAAATGCTGAATAGATTTCTGGAAGGTATGATTTTCAACTAAATTATATTTGTATATAAAGCTGCATGGATACTCTTGTTTCAGCTCCCACTAGTTTTACTTTAGTTTTGGTTTTGTTTTTTTTTTTTTTCAGTTCTTTTGCTTAGGCATATATTTAAGATGAATGGAGGAAGCTGCTTTCACATTACAAAATAGATTCCATAAAGGGATTTGTAAAAGTTTACTTACCCAGTGGGGCTCATGCCTTTTAATAAAACTTCTTATGTGAACAATATCAAGCTGCCACTTCTCTCCAAATTCCCCAAACAAATTTAAAAGCAAGGTGCATTCTTTCCTTGCCAGCACAATCAGAGACTCTACTGACTGAGTAATGTCACATCTAGACAATATAATTTTTATTCCTAGTATGCTCTTAAGGGATTCCCCAGGGAAACTTAGTTATTTCTAGCAAACTATAGGAGCACACAGATAGAATTTTAGAAATATTTCTTAAGAACCCACCCAAAGAGAAAATATTTGAAAGACAGTACATATTTCACGATGACCCAGCAATGCCACAGTAACTCACCTTTTCCATACAGTCATGGTGGAAAATAGACATGCATTTAATACTTCTAAAATTATTGATAAAATCATAGCTATAGAGTAAAAAAATAGGTTAGACAAGGTACTGGAGGGCTCATCAAGTTTCCAACAAATGAAATAGATCTCTGTGATTTAGTTAAATCCTATGGACCACTGGGAGGTAAAATAATGACTATTTTCATTGAATGGTCTGCATCAGTTAAGTTATATGCGGACACATCAGCTAAGCAAGCACTGGAGCGGCAACGTCTACTTTCAAGTTCTTTGACTTCGTTTTCAAGAAAAATCAAATGCCATCTATCACAGGGGACAGAATTAAAGGTGACAGAAAGGTGACACTAAGCAGGCTGTATGCTCACTGGACCCCATTCACAATCTCAATAGAAGCTGGATGCACTTGGTAAAAAACAATTGACATTTATGTTTTTCTCAGTAGGCCTAATTAGGTCTGACATACATCCATTCACACTCAAATAGGCAGAGAAACCTTCAAGGTTATTTTCCAATTATTCCCACCTACAGTGCCTCATTCTGAAAGGACTGGGAATCTGAACCTTCAAAAGAGGATACAGGTGCTGTTCCGGCATCCTCTCTCAGCAACTGAACACTTAGTAAAAAAAGTACTTGTTATTTAAAACTCATGACTTTCAAAAAAGGATTTCTAACCTCAGCATCTTTGATCCTATTTTTACTTGTGATTGACAGAATTTTTCATCACACGAATGGTATAAGTACTGTTCTAATATTGTAAAAGCATTTTAAATGCCTGAAAAGTAAGGTCTGTTCATAATACTATTATTAATGTAGTAACATAAATATCCATTTAAACAGCATAAAAGGTGCTAAAGGATGGTAAAGTAAATTTTCACACATGAAAGAATCAGATAAAACAGTTTCCCCAAAGAGGTTATGAAATATTAAAGTTAAGATAAAGGTCACTTAGAAAGACACATCACATTTAGCAGCGTGTCATGGGCTGGTGGTAGAATCCCCAAACCAAATGAATCTCTTCTCTTTGCTTGGCTTAAAAAAGCAGAGCTTGCTCTAGGTTTATATAAATGTTATCGTGAAATGCCAAAGGCCCACCAGTAGTCAGCTGCATTTCCACAACGGTCAGATTACCTCTGAAAGGACCGAATTCTTATTTTGATTTCTAAATACTATAATATTCTAAATGATCTTTCCTAAAAATACTTTTTCCTGTGATTTTGTCACAGATTTTGTAATCTGCTGTATCATGAACTGAAAACAGCAGTCAAATCAACAATCTGATGAATAGATTATCTCAAAAAAAACAAGCCAAAAAAACCCTCTTTGTAGGACCTGTATATTTTTTTATATCACATCTGTTCAACTGTATTTGCTTTGTTTCTGATGATGGCATTCAAGCTGCCAGAAGCAGAGGCTATAATCTAAGAAATAGCAATGACATCCTTTCTGCAAGGATTTAAGGAATGTTCTTTAAGGTACTTAAAGCAAACAATATTATCTTGAAACCTACAACTGCCATGAACATTAAAAGAAAGAACAAAGTGCCCTTACTATTAGCTAAACTTCAGAACTTTTCAACATAGTATTTCAGAAAGTATAATTGCCTCCAATTTGTTGATTAGGAACTAAGGTAAAACAAGGTTAAAAGCTTTCCCAATACTAAGCAGCATAGGACTCGGGAAAGAAACCTATGTACCTTCAGGTTCATGATAATTGGAAATAAAAAAACTGACAAAATGCAACTGTTTGTGCAGCACACAAAAGCCTTTTCCAGAGACAATTGCATACAAGTGGAATAACCAGCAATACTAATGTTTAAGGCAAAAAATGTATTTCATGGCTATGAAGAAAAAAATGACAACTTTGTACTTAATAGCTGAGAAACAACGAACTTGAATGAACATCTGTAGTGTCACAACAAACCCTCCCTAATACATACAAAATGTAAAGCACTAAGATGTCAAAAACAAAAATGAATTATCAGGTTTGTAGAACAAGATAGTGTTTTAGCTATCTTTTGACTTTCTGTATACATGTAATGATCTGCAAAATACCTCTTTGGTACCTACACTATTTTAGCTGCTCTTTTTCGGTTGTCAATGCTGTATAAGCTGTGCCTCTGCACAGGCTCTGGGCACCTCCATATTGAGTAGACTCTGTGAAGCCAGGCTCAGACAGGAGGCTGCTCTCTGAGAGATGAGACTTTAAAGCATTCCAGGCAGAAATAGCATTTTGACATCTACCTCCTCTACCCCAGATGTCCTATGAGGACTTGAGGGTGTGAAAAAAATAGAGCAATAATACATTTAAAGTTCACCCTTCTAGTTAAACCTAAACTTCAGAAGTATTAGGTGCATATAAATGCCTTCTTAAGAGACTTTTCTGTATTACATTCAGAGAACCTGACTGTATCTACCTCTGTAACATACCCTAGGTATCTCATACTGTTCCCCATCGTCTTATTCTGGAATTCCAACATCATCATTTTAGGATTTGGTGCCAATGCGAGCACATTTCAATCCTTCCATTCATGTTTCACTCTCACAAGAGATTGGCTATTTGCTTCTAACCTCTATGGAAGCCCATAGAATGAATGGCAAGACGTCAGTAATAATCAGGAAAACTAGTTTTATGTCCCTAAAGAACAAAACGTCATCTTTGTCCTCTCAGGCAGGGTGTTGTCTTTTCTTAATAAAAAGAATGGCTTTTGTCATCTGTCAAGTAAATCCAAATCATCATATCATTAAAGATTACTTATATTTATTTGTGCATCTTGCTTCCAGTTCTACCCTCAGTTTTATGACATTATCTTCTGTGCCATCTATGATCACAGCCAACTGTGAGAGAGTAGCAGAAAAGCCAGCACTACTACTACCCCTTTTTCCTTCCCTAGGGAAATCAACTATAGCTTTTGCTACTCCAGACTATCCAGCAACTTAGGATATAACAGTCCAGGAAATAGTCTTCCCTAGCCTCCTGCTCTCCCTTTGCAATCTCTAAACATTTAATTTGTATGAAGCATTTGTTATGAATTACTAAGCACTGTCATTTCATACACCTATCCAGGCCTACCAAAATAAATTAAAGACAGAAGGTTAAGCATAAATCACAATGTAAACAAAACACACATCTCTTGATATCAATGATATCATGAGGTATCAATGAAAACATTTCAGTGTCATACCCTTCCCCTAACTGCTGCAGGTTAGTAGCTCAAACTTTATGTATCTAGCAACTAAAAACCGCAACTAACAAAGAAAAAAAAAAAATCCCACCGAAACTCCCGGCTGTGTAGTAAGAATATAGCTTGTTTTAAAGCCCTAGTTTGTGTGCCAAGGAGCCAGCGGTTTGTTGCACAGCACCCCTCAAATGCTGACATGATTTGACAATGCTGCCACCAATTCTGATTTTTAAAGTTGAAGAGAGAGTAGATGTTCACCTCAGCCATCTGCCAATACAGCAGGTGAACGCAACGCAGACATTCCATAACTGATCAACAGAAATCCTGTGATTTAAGACACACTTTCTCACTGGAGATAATGACTAGAAATTACAGTGACAGCGGAATTTTTCTCTAGAGTGATATGCATGAAAACTAAATATATTGACTCACTATAAAGTGGATTAAACCATAGAAAAACTCTTTGCAGATGCATTCTCTTGCCGATTTTTACCCTCAGAAATGCATAATTGGAGCTTTAAAAAAAAAAAACAAACTAGGAGCTATTATCTGAAAAAAGCTTTCTTTTTGAAAATTTATAGCACCTTTTGGACATCAAGAGAAAGCATATTCCTAGAAAATTCTTCACAGTCTATAGAAGACACTTGTGTTTTTCATCAACATGAAAGATCATCTGTAAAAGCTAATAGAATATGAGAATTTGTAAATGTTCAGGGGTTTTTCCAAGGTAGATATTTCCTCTGAAATATCTACTCAAATGACAATTATCAGCAGTATGGAAACAGATCAAATGAAATCACAGAGACAGATTTCACCATATGGAAAAATCCTAGCAATTGCTCCACACAGTTTTCACTCCTTATTTTAGAGCCTACAGAGCTTCACTCGTCATACCTCTTTTCACATATTTGTGAACTTTTGACATCATCTGTGATTTAGCTAAAAATAAAAATTATTACTATAGTGCAGAAGAAAGCATCTATGAAAACTATAGACCACAAGAACAAATCCTGCTGGTCTGATTAGCCCAGATGAAGCAAGGCAGTCTGATTATCTGAGTGAGAATGTGCACAGAAATGGCCTGTCCTCCCTTCAGAGACCAATATGCACACAGGAGAAACTGCCTCTGACTCTACAGATATGATTCTTAAATTCCCATCTCAATCCTCTACAGTTTTGTACATTGAAGTTCTGTACATTTGGTCTATTCTTCCGCCCCTAAATAGAGTCAGTTCTCTGATCTGATTCTGCTTCATTCTTCTTCATGTACCCTTGAAGAAGGAAAGGCTTCTAGCAACAGGGACTACATGTTCCCAAGTAATGTATTCCAGTACTTCTTCCTGCTACTTACATGTTTCTTCCCAAATATCTAACTCAAGCCATCTTTGCCATAGTTGAAATTCATTTCTTACCCAACTGCAATATCATTAGTGCATATTTCCAAGGTCTGTTATGTATGCTCTTCGGAAAACTATGAATAGGACAATTCTGTACAGATACACTGTGAGCTGCAAAGGTTCTTCCACTGAATAGAACAGCAGGATCTCCTTCCTAAATTCTCGTCTTTTCATGGGTCTTTCTCTTAAGGAATGTAACAAAATCCCTTTTACCTAGTATTTGTATCATAAGATGTGCATTTTCCATATGTATTTGCCGCTTGGAGAAAAGAAGAAAAGCAAAGACTAAACAGCAAAGGATAAGATTACAAAATTAGAAGTTCATAAACTCTCATAAAATATTACTAACTCTTCCTACGTATTAACTTTATATTTCCTCTCTACTGTTCTAATTTACATTATACGGGCTTTATAACTACACTAGTTTAGAGTTAGCCCCATTGTTAGTACTCTGAAGCCGTACATTTATTCAGTTCCAACTCTGTTCTCAAAGGAAACTGGCTATTTCTTTCAGCAAATGTATTCAAGAAATGTAAATCTGGACAAGAAACAGAATACTTGTGCATAATGTTATATAAGTTTAGCGTAGCTATTTGTTTCACTGTCTAAATTCAAGCTTTTTTCTTTCTCCTTGTGGGATTCACGGTTATAATATTTATAGATAAATAAGAATAGATTCTATGGAAATAATTTCAAAGCTATTGATAGCTCACAGTAACCAACAGTAAATTCAGCACACTGTGTAGTAAAATCTTACTGCATTAACTTCTTGCTACCTATGAACAATAACAAAATACTAGAGGGTTTTTGAGTGGGATTTTTTTTTCAATTTTAAAAACAAAACCTACTCAAGACGTAAAGAAATACTCCTCTTTCAATTTCTGAATTGCATCACAAGAGCTCTGAAATCTGCTCCTTATTCTCCAACACCTCCTTTGTTTCACATGACTAGCCATTTAATAGTCCATGCTGCAGGATATACCCATCCCCAGATATGGTACCCATTCCTTTCTTTCCTCACAATTCTGTCCGTTTTACTTAAAGAGAAAGAAAAAGAAGTCTCTACTTTGGCAAGCCAAGTGTTTCAAATTTGTAGACTAAGGGGCCAGAAAGGATCGCTGTGACAATCTAGTTTAGCCTTTTGTATAAAGGATAGCCTGAAACTTATTCTTGTTTCTTGTTTCAAGTTAAGTTGCAACTGCACAGATCCTTCATCAGTGTTTCTCTAGGTACAGTATTCAAATGGTTGGTTATTCTTTCCCATGTTAAAGATCAGTACCTGATTCGGGTATGAATTTGTTTGACTCCTATGTCCAACCTCTGCATCTTATAAATACCTTTGTCTGCCTGACAAAATACAGCTACTGCAATACCAATGCAAATAACAGATTATACTACGTAATACTTAAAGAGCATTCCTCCTTAAGTGCACCCCTTGGTCAGCTCTAACACCACCTTACTGGAGCTGGCTGACACAAAGCTTTTGGCAACGAGCATGCTCTCAAACATCTATTGTAACCCCTTGGAAGTGCCCCCTCTCCCACACCATATGGCAATCGCTACGGAGTGGTACTGCAAGGCCACAACCCAGCTCTCATCACTCCCTGTCCTCTCTGGGGACACCAGACACTGATGGATAATTTCACACACACTTCACACTTCATCAGAAGGGAAGACAGCTCCCTACAGTGAAAGGAGACATGCAGAGCATGTCCATGTTACAACACACTCTGTCCATGTTGCTGTCAGAAAACTCTGCTCATGGAGTACACTTTGTATACGCTAAAGGAAGGGATTTTTTTTTTTTTGTCTAGCACTGTTGTTGTTCCTCCCAAGTTTCTCCCTGCTTTCTGTGTAACTGGGCGTACACTTGGTGCTTTGTCAATGCAACTATGGCAGCTGTGGGTGCAAGGAGAAACAAATAAAAGACAAACATGGTCAGAGAAACACAGCAAAAACAAAATTACACATCAGATCAAACTTCCTACTGACTTAAAGAGCTTTGCTGGCACAAAATTTTAACTTATGATCTTATAACAGCATAGCAGATTAAGAGAAAATAAGACATTTTTCCACAGGGTCAAGTGACAAAACCTGCTACTATGAATCAGGTAAATGCACCAGCAGTATGACTACTGACCAGTACATAAGAACAGTTGTGCAGAGGCACAGGGAACTAAGAGATTGGGTTTCCAAGCAAAAACCCTACCAACAAGTCAGTTCAAGGAAGAACAGCTGATATCACTGATTTTATTTCCCACAGCTACGAAATCACCATTTAAATCCTCTGTTTATAGTTACCAAAGTCATCAGAAAGGCTCAAAGCCTGTGCATACACTACTAAATGCCACACCCACAGTGGATTCTGTGCAAAGAAAGCAGAGCTAATACCAAAGCACTCTTGATAACAGCAGGAACACACCAGCACCTCAAGATGACAGAATTGAAGATAACACCCATCTACTGTGAAAGTTATACCATAAAATCATAGAAGGGTTGAGGCTGGAAGGACCTTAAAGATCACCTAGTTCCAATCCCCCTAAAATGGGCAGGGACACATTCCACTAGACCAGGTTACTCAGAACCCTATCCAACCTAGCCTTGAACACTTCCAGAGACGGGACATCCACAACTTCTCTGGGCACCTTATTCCAGTGCCTCGCCACTATCACAGTCAAGAGTTTCCTCCTCAAATCTAATCTAAACTTACCCTCTTTCACTTCAAACCCATTCTCCCTTGTCCTATTACATGTCCTTGGCAAAAGTCCCTCACCAGCTCTCTTGTAGGGCCCCCATGAAGTACTGGAAGGCTTAGAGGTTGCTCTAAGGTCTGCACAGAGCCTTCTCTGCTCCAGGCTGAACAACCCCAGCTCTCTCAGCCTGTTTCCACAGGGAAGGTGTTTCAAACCCTTGATCATCTTTGTGGCCCTCCAGCAGATCCACGTCCTTATTCTGGGGTTACCAGAGATGGACACAGTACTCCAGAGGGGGTATCATGACAGTACAGTCATTAGATCTGTTTGAGGCAAAATCTTGTGGCCGTACTTTTCAAGAACACTGCTGTGCAAAGTCCAGAAAACCAAGCATTAACATGCCCTTAACAAAAGTTTCCTCACTATTTTCCCCTTTTCTTTCTTTCTCTTTCTTTCTATTTCTTTCTATTTTTCTTTCTTTTCTTGTCTTTCTTTCTTTCTTTCATTCCTTCTATCTTTTTTAAAGCATCAATCAAGATCTTCTTTAGGAAACCTGAAAGGCAAATTTTCCATTTGTAGCAGGAAATGACAATATGGAGACAAACATTTTCATATCAGAACTTAATCACCTCCATTTTGCCCAGGTTGACTCATTATGAAATTAGGTGACAAACTGCCCAGAGCTATTTTTGTTGCATCCACAGCAGCTAAGACACTGCATCACTTCTTCTGGCAGTCCAAGTGTCCAAGCAGCAGATCTTTAGCTGCTTGGCTCTCAGGCTGCCCTCTAACATGTTTTCTCTTTTGGATTCATAGTATGGCAAAACACTGCTTAGATGCTTATTAAACATATATGTAAACTAAACAGGGAAACAGCTCCATAGGAGGACACAGGCTACACTTACACAGCTGTGCTTTACCCTGTACAGCTTTCAAGACACTAATTTCCTGAAATGAAAGTGTTGCCCAACTCAAAGTATCTGCATTACATTTAAAGCAGACAGAGATCCTGATGTGTGCTAAGCATTACTGATACATAGGTTAAACTCCCTGGTATAAGCCTCACTTCAGCTTCCAGGGTTTCCCCATACAAAACTCTCATCAAGAGCGCAAAGTCTCAAAATGGAGCACCTGGAGATTGATGCTATTTCTACAGTTGCTCTGGGATACATGTCAACCCCAGGAATGTTTTGAGTGATTTAAGTCACATCATCTGCTGAACAACTGCCCAGGCGCAGTTTAAAACCAACAGCCTTTTAACTCATCCTGAAAAACTAGACCTTTAGCCTTAGCTCTGGTCTATGGGTTCAGGGATTCGCTTGCCACACTTAAATTAGCCGTAAGTATAAAAGTAAATAAATCTCACACACAGATTCCATTGACATACCAGCTCCCTTCTGCTATGAAAGCTGAATCACAGAATTGTTAAGGTTGGAATGGACCTCTGGAGATCATACGGGCCAACCCTCCTGCCAAGGAAGGGTCACCTAGAGCAGGTTACACAGAAACTCATTCAGGCACATTTTTAATGTCTCCAGAGGGGAGACTCACAACCTCTCTGGGCAGCCTGTTCCAGTTTTCTGCCACCCCTCAATGTAAAAAAGTTCTTTCTTATGTTGAGCTGGTACTACTTGTGTTTTAGTTTATGGTCACTGCTCTTTGTTCTGTCGCTGGGGGCCACTGAAAAGAGTCTGGCATCATTCTCTTGGCAGCCACCTTCGAGATATTTATACGCATTAATAAGATCCCCTCTTAGTTTCTTCTCCAGACAAAAAAGGTCTAGCTCTCACAGACTCTTCTCCTAAGAGACGTTCCAGATTCCTGATCATCTTTCACTGGACAAATAATTCAATGTTTTTCTTGTAGTATTGATCCCAGAACAGCACTCCAGATGCATCATCACTGGGCTGAGTATAGGGGGAAGATCCGCTCCCTTGACCTGCTGGGCACACTCTTCCTGATGCACCCCACAATACCACTGGCTCTCCTGGCCACAAGGGCACTGCTGGCTCATAGTCAACCTGTCACCCACCAAGATTTCCAGGTCCTTCTCAGCAAAGCTGCTCTCTAGTAGGCCATCTCCCAACCCATACTGGTGATTGAATTCTCTTCTTTCATGTATGCTTACACAGAATATATTATTGTGAATTGTGTCTGTGGGGGAAAAAGAGAAAAAAGAAAAAGAAGAAAGAATGACACACCTTCCTGACACACTCTGCTGTGTCTGCACCAATCAAGTCCACAGATACCCTTACTGACACTGTCATGGAAGTCAAAGCTTTTCTAGTCGAGTCCCCAGTGCTTTACAACATCAACATATTTTCCTCCTGCAGTAAAGCCAACTTCCTCCTGTCAGACACACAGACAGTTTTTACCACCAAAGACACTGAACAATCGGTAAAAAATTGCACATATAAATACTTCTTAACTACTCAGTTATTGCTGTGTTACCCAGTATCAGGGAATTGAGTTTTTTTCCTTTTCTTTCTGTGGAATTTTTTCCCATTGTTATGCTAAGAATTTGTAGCGACACCCTAGCTCAGATAGCAAGTAACAGTTTCTCTCACAGGGGATGGGCAGAGGGGGAACATTGGAAAGGGAGGTGGGGGCTGCTGCCTGCTCTCTCACTTTCTTGTGGAGTCGGAGGAAGACAGCCAGTACTGCTACCTACCACCCTCCCCACAATCCCAACGCTGGGAGCCACATTCCCTGCTGTCAGATATCGAACTTGCTGCCTTCCAGCTCCATCCTACTACCTCCAGGCACTCTGCCAAGCACCACGACTGACACCGTGAGGGGAGGAGTCCCTGCTTCATCCATCTCACATCTGGGCCGCCACCGCCATCACTCCAGCCCTCTTCAGCTGCACGGGACCTGCCCTGCCCACACAGCACCGGGAACTGAGCGCAGGGAGAGAGGGCCTGCGGCCAAAAAGGACTGGAACTAACATACTGTTCTATTTTGCTGTCAACTTTTATAGCTATTGTTGTTTCTTTTGTTTGCCTTGTTAGATATATTAGCAAAGAACTGTTATTCCTATCCCCATATCTTTTGCCTGAGAGCCCCTGATTCCAAAATTATAACAATTGGAAGGGAGGGGGTTGCACTCTCCATCTCAGGGAAGGGGCTCTTGCCTTTTCTTAGCAAATACCTGTCTTTCAAACCAAGATACAGTGTTGGCCAGATAATTCAGGGTAAAGGATAGACCAGAAAAAAAGAGCTACAGTAAGAGAAAACAAGAAATAAAACCAAACAGAACCCACACCACCAGTCTCAACTATAGAATAAATAAGTAAGTTGTGAGGGTACAGGTTCTGCTCCTACTGAATTCACTGGCTGGCTTCCCATTTATTTCAATTGGCCTGATAAATACATGCATTCCTCTAGCTTCTGTTCTGCCAGAAAGGAAGCCTGGCAGACAATCCATCAACATAAGCTACAAAGAATCAGCAGTAGCACTGTGAAAATTCCTCTGCCATTTAAAATAAAATTCAAAGCTAGAAATTACAGGAAAAGCCTTCCAGCAGTTTCCACTGCTATTGGATGTACAGTGATAGATTTAATTTAAAGCCATCCAAAAGCTATTAAGTGTGCTCTCTATGTATAATTTAACTAACAGAACATTTCTGTAAAACTTTAAATTCTCAATTCTGTTTTTAATTTTGCAAACGCAGTACTGTGCAAACACTGTTAATCATATTCCTTATGTTTAAGGTCAGAGCTGAATAGAATGGAGAACCTTTTCCATAAACTCACACCTAATTCACCACAGCTATATTTTACAGAAAAATGTAAGGTAAAAATCTGAAGAACTGTTTCTATTTCAGTGTGGTTAGCTATGCTCTGGTGGAAGGGACAACTGATAGTTCTTTTCCATCTTGAAATTATTTGGCTATAGATCAGATTAATTAACGTTGCTGGACACACTGCAAACTCCCCTCTCTGTACAGAAATCAGAGATAGGAAATGTTCTATGCTGTACCAAAAAGCGGTTATATACATCTGAGTTCTCTCCTGTTGATTTACTACATTTTGTACTCATTAAGATCTACTACTGGGTTGTTGGGATTTTTCATTTGTTTGTGGGTTGGTTCTGCAGTTTGTTGGTTTATTTGCTAATCTGGGGTTTTTGTTTTGTTGGAGGGCAGAGGGAGAGAAGCATTCCCCTTCCTTTTACCCACATACTTCAACAATGCTACTTTGAGACTGGCATGGTTATTCTTACATCATACACAAAAAAGAATTGTTACATTTCTAACTAGTAATTTCCCTGGACAAAGTTAACAGCATTGTTCTTAAAGGTCCTAACCCCTGAGCTTACATCCAAACCTAAAACTTTTTAAAAGAGAATGCTGATGAGAACTGACTCACGAAAAGAAGCTGCTAACCCTTTAACTTGTTTTCAGGTGGCTTCTTTACTTGGGGATTTTTTAGTTTGCTTTTTTTAATACTTTGATTTTAGGTTTCACTCTTGATGCTGCTATCTTCTACAAAGATCAAGCTTTGATTAATATCTCAGGATGTCCAAACCTAAAGCAAATCCACAAAGATGCCTGTTTTCTTATGTGTAAATAAAGTGCTTCATTTCTATGCTTCATATTCAATTTCTCTATAAATCAGACTTAGATGAGCTTTGTAAACAGGAAAAAATAAACAAAGCCTCTTCTGTTTTCCACTCCTAGAAAGTAAAACTAGCTTTTACATATATATATGTATACACATAGATTTGAGCTATAGCATAATGCTAAAGGTGCTGTGAATCTGCTATAGTGTTTTAAAGGCTGATGGAAGACATACAAGTGAATACAGCAGAGGAGAAACAAAAGTTGAAAGTCCACTATTCTCCTCGAATTTCTGTTCCTTCTTAAGATTAATATTTTGCTCTTTAAACACTAACAAGTTTAAATGGTTTTCAGTAGTACTGCATATAGTTAAATGGATACAAGCAACATGAACATTTGATGATGGAACAAGTGTATGTCCCACCTCCTTATCTGTTGTTGCATCACAGGAGAAAAAAAAGAAAAAACAAAACTACAGGAGATCAGCTAGTATATTTCCTAGCTTTAAGCCTCAGCTGATGGAAAATAACAATACCTTCCAAAAGGAATTTAATTTATTCAGGTGATTTGCTATCTGGGGAAGCAGTAATGAATGGTTTTGTCTCAGAAAGTCCAGTAACATAATTATTGCTATTATACTGTATGGGGTCTTGAGTATTTTTTTGGTAGTTTGGGGTTCTTTTTGTAAGGCTGCTTATTTGTAGGGTTTTTGGAGGTAGATTTTGTTTTAGTTTTTGGTTTGTTCTTTTCTTTTTTTTTGCTTTTTGTGTTTTTTGAGATGACCTCAGACCCCTCTACTATCATATTTCCACTTAAAAGAGAGCTATGCCCTATTTTTAACTGCAAGATATGGAGCTATCAGTGGACTGACACTGCACAACATGAGAATCCAACATCCACATAAACAGCAACTGAAGTCAATAATTTCAAAAAGTGGCCCTATGTGTGTACAAAAACAAGTAAAATAAGTAAATGTCTATTCATTTCCCTATTAGCTCCAATGGTTAAAAGTGCCTTGTTACCCCATTCCAAACACATTTCCATAGAAAGCATAAAAAAAATAAAGAACTCCAAAAGCTTTCCATGAGTGAAAGCAAAGATCTAAAAGAAAGCAGTGAGGCTAACAATGAATATGTCTTTTAAATGCCATTCTGCCTGTAATACTCCACTCATAAGTGCACCTGTAACTAATTTATACAATAATACTTAGAAAACAAATTCTGACCCACCACAGAAGATTAGCAAGCAGCAGGGTCTGAGTAGCTGAATATTAACAGCTATTTCAAAAACAAACTAATGAGTTTCAGGTAGCTAGACTAGATGAATGGTGTTGCTACTTAAATGAAATGAAGAACAGGACCAGGTCAGCAACATTCACAGAAAAAAAAAAGCATTTTGAAAGTATTTCAGTTAAAAAGACAGAACAATGTAACAGCCATACGGAAGTGCTTCCTAATTTTATTAAGGAATGCCAGTAGTAGCCTTAAAAGAACTGACACCACTGCTAAAACTTTTTCAGTTTAGGTGAATTCAGTAACAGCTTTTGAATGACCTGATTCACCCGAAAACTTCACTAGTCTGACCCAACAGCTGTGGCACAAATCCTGCAAAATTGCTGAGCTATCCAGTAGTTTGGGACTCCACATCTATTCCATACACCTTTAATATTCAGGAACTAACAGAGACCATCAGGTTGATTTTCTAACCCCACGACTGTCTTGATTTCTATCACAGAATTTTGTGAATTAGATTGCAAAGTAATGCATCACAGATACCATGCAGAGCCCTAGTAAAGGGACATTTAAATAGTCATAAGCATGTGTACCAGGTCGGAGGTCATTCACTGAATGGCAAACATGTCACTGTTTCACAGAATAACTTTGAATCCTTAGGGTCAAATAAAAGGGAACATTAAGGAAGTAGTTCAAGCCCCAAGCATTTAAAAGGAATATGGTGATACAATCATTTCAGAGACTACTTGTTTACAGCCAGTAACATTTCCAGGAGAAGACACTGAGTAAAGCAAGAGACAATCAAGCTTGCAGAATGATGGACAAGCATTCAGAGCATATTGTTGCTTCCTCTTGCTCTCTTTGCTTTAAATTCAATGGAGAATTTTATAGTCCCTTTGCGCAGAGATAACTATATATTTTCTCCGTAATTCTGAAGTAGTCTTTGTCCTCTGTGTTGTGGATCTCTCTCATGGCATATAGACGATCTTGCTTTAGTGAGATAAAGTCAGCACACCCACTTCTAAGCAAACCAACTTTTGACCATCAGTTCTGAACACAGCATAGTTCAGGAGTGCATTTGACTCAGGGCATGGAGAAGTGGGGATAGATAAACTAACTTGCTGATAGCACAGGCTCCCTGTCACTCAGAGCAAGCTCAGCTCCAATATACTTTCTGCAAGGCACAGAAGAGAGCAGAGGGATAAATAAGATTTGCTGCTTCTTTGCAGCACCTCCACCTCTACAAGGCAAGACTCATATTGGGAGCTGTTGGATTATAAAATGAGAAAGATATCCTCCTTCTGCATCACTCCACTTGATAAAACCAATATTGAGCCGCGCTTTAAGGACTGTGCAAGGCATGGAATCATTAATCACATCTGGAGATGAGAGAGAATCCAGGCCACGCTATGGCAGGCAATGTAAAATGTTCCCTGTGAGAAAACATAGCCTAGCAAACTGGCACTCTGCCCTTCTCAAAATCTCAAGTGGTATTCAGGCGCAACCTTATTAGGGGATGCTACAGTACTTCCACTGTTAAGCAGTAACAAGCACAGCACACTCAGCTCCCAAAGTTCACGGTATTAAAATAATAAATTAGAAACACTTGCCTCTCTGCAGAAGTGCCTGCAGCACAGTCTGGGACAAGCAGCACGAGGCAATGACAGTGCAAGAAAAGGGTATAAACAGCAGGAGGGAAATGTCGAGTCTATCAAAGGTTGCTCCAGAATAAACAAAGCTACTCTTGTCATGAATTCACAGGCTGTAGTGTGACATCATTATAAGACTTCTACAAGAGCCTTGCCTGTGAAGCTTCTGCCTGACCCTTTCACATAGCATACAGGTCTCTGTGGTGGAGCCTTCTGTGAGCCTTTTTAAATGTTTCATTCCATGAGGAAATGAAAATGTATTTGTTTCAGTGTGCAAGACATAAATTTAGACTCAATACCACTTTAAATTCTATCCTGTTATCCACTCTGAACTATGTTAAGCAAATCAACACAGCTCTGAAGTTCACAGGATGGTGTTCTGACTGTAGCATGGTGAATTTCTACTGTGCTTCACCTGTTTGACTGAATAATGTTCAAGTCCCGCAGAATACTAGTTAGCACAGCAGTTCTCAAATATCTACTACTTGAACATTAATCAGGCGAAATAGAGAGAGATGTACAATCTAAGAACTTGCTCTAACTACACTGACTAAAATTACCAAGGTATACATGGCCCTGAAATTCCAATTCGGGTGTCTAATATTATAATGTTCTAAAACCTGGAAGTGTTTTACTGTATCCTATATCAATAAAAGCATAATTTCTGAACAACTTTAGAGAGAAACAAAATATTTAATAATTTTCAAACATAGCTGATAAATCTTTCACAGCATCTCCACCATAAACACAGTCACACATTGCTATACATTATATTATTTCTAGTACTGATGGAAAGGGTCAAGGTCCATAGTGCTTCAATGGCTTCAAAAGGGTTTATTTAGTAAGCTCATGTTTAGCTTCTAAGAAGTGCCATGTTCTTCACTGATTAGCTTTATACTGTTTGGACACTTAAATACCTATCCCAATAAAGCAAACAGATGGAGAAACTACTGGTAGGTACTTTCTCCAGAAGAAATTGGAAGAGCCACTTTACCTATCCAGTTTTGAAAACCTTATTTCTGAGTTCCTCAAGTGGGATACCAGAGCTTAAATGGTCGAATTGTCAAATAAATCTGCTCAGCCTTGAATACTTTAAGCAGGCTAATTCAGTTGGCAATGCTGGTAATTAATATTTGTAATGATGACAAGGATCCTGGTGAAGTACCACTGTGCATTTTACAGGCATAGCCTGTATAACCAATGGATTTGTAGGTAAGTAGCAGACTTTTCTTTCAGAGAAGCAAGCTTCTTTACATCCATCTGGAGCCTCTGGTATGAGAAGGCTGTGGGTCACAAGAAAACTGAACAAGCATCTCCCATCGTCAAATCCAACCAGATATAATCAAAGAAAAAGACAGGCAACTCGTGGAAACTGAGGACATATGGTACTTCTAGCATCATACAATGTCTATCAAAGGCAACTATCTTCTAATACAAACAGAAATGCCAGTACTTCCAAAGGGATAAATTTATAGAATCATAAAAAGCTAAGGGGTTGGAATGGACCTTAAAGATAATCTAGTTCCAAACTTGCCTGCCATGGATAGGGACATCACTCACTAAATCAGGTTGCTCAAGGCCTTATCCAACCTGGTCTTGAACAGTGTGAGGGTTGAGGCATCCACAACCTCTCTAGGCAACCTATTCCAGTGTCTCACCACCCTCACAGTAAAGAATTTCTTCCTAATGCCTATAACCTAAATTTCCTCTCTTTGCATTTGAGCCTTGTCCTATCACTACAGTTCTGGATGGAGAATCCTTCTCTGGCTTCCCTGTAGGCCCCCTTCAGATATGGGGCACTACTCCACACAACCTCACAGCAACCTCTTCTCCAGCCTGAACAGCCCAATTTTCTCAGCCTGTCCTCATAGGGCAGGTGCTCCAGTCCACTTAGCAACTTCTTAAGGTAGCTTTTTGTTTGGCCTTATTACATACCTAGTAATCACTTACTATATACAAGAGGACATCATGTCCAGTGAATCAAAGTTCATCTATTAAAATCGCACCTACAGATTCATTCCCTCTTTCCACCCAAAGCAACAGTGTATCACATACACACAGTGTCAAATACACATTCTTGGCAAGAATACTGTGAGTGCAGCTTCACCTGTTAGTAGTTTTGACCACATCCTGAAGAAGCTTTTAAGAATCAGATCAAAGCATGACTTTAAAAATATATCACAGCGGAATGAATTTAAACATGCTCTTAAACTGCTAGCTGTAAGAATGCACCGAATGTTGAAAGTGTGCATTCTGTTAAACTCTGCCCTTCCCATAGATCTTACTGGCAAATAAATAACAATATTTACCTCAATGCAGCAGCTGGTGTCTGTGTGAGAGTAGTAAAGAGCAGTGTCAGTTAGAATTCAGCTGCTATGCCAAAATTTTTACACAACTTTAAAGTCACATTATAGAAAAATAAAAATATTTACTGCTTATAATGGTATCATTGAACAACAAATTGGACCCTACTGAATTAGACACTGCAAACACTGAGTGAAGAAGTGCCTATTCCAAACTGTGTACAAGCCACTTGGATGAGTCCGTGCTTATTACAGGTGCTCCATCCTCTAGACACATCATAAGGTTAATGATGTATATTAATAAAGCTCACTTCTCAGGTCTCAAAAATAATATCAAAACCATAGTACTGCTGGATAGCCTGGGAAAACCAAAGAAAACCCTGAACACAGACCTCAAAGCTTTGCTGTGCAGAACTGAAGGGCAAGGCAGGGTGCAAGGGTGGCTCTAGTGCAAAGCATATGGGCAGCAGGCGGGGAGCCAAAGGCACACGGAGGATGAATGCAAAGCCCGGGGGGCCCCTTGCCCCAGGGGGCAGCCAGGAGATCCGGGACAGACAGGCGTCATCGGAGCGCTCTGCCCGGCCGAGAAAACGGTGGCAACAAATGGAAAGTACCGACTGAACCCGAAGGGTCTGGGTTTAAATGCCAATTTTGAACTCCAGAGGAGGTTAACACGGTACCAAAGCGCCAAAGCGCTCACGGTCCTGAGCCCAAAACTCAGCCTAAGCGGGCAGACACACGGCGGTGTCTCCGCGGCGGGCTCGGCGGGGCTGCGGGTGGCAGGGCTGGGGCGGAGGCGCGGCCGCCCCGCTCCCCTCCTCTCCCTGCGCTGCG
The DNA here is from genome assembly GCA_013397075.1 of Rhabdornis inornatus. Taxonomy (NCBI): domain Eukaryota; kingdom Metazoa; phylum Chordata; class Aves; order Passeriformes; family Rhabdornithidae; genus Rhabdornis; species Rhabdornis inornatus. Next base: position 771,479 of record VWZS01009835.1, read on the forward strand.
CTGCCCGGCGCGGCGGGGCCGGGAGGTACCGTACCGGCGGGCAGGAGGCATTCCAGCGGCGTGAACACGCACTCCATGGCCCCGCGGGACGGGCAGGTACACGCCAAAGGCACGGAGAGGCGGGCGGGGCCGGCGGCGCGGGAACGGGCGGGGAGCAGCCGTGCCCCTTCCTGGTCTCCCCGAGGAACGCCTGCAGCCACACGGCGGCGGCAGCTGCGCCCGCCCTTGCAGGCGATAGGCGGCAGCGACGGGAGACGTGGCGGCGGCGCTGCCCGGGTACCTTCGGCCACGCGTCCTTCTACATCCCCCGGCCAGGACCAGGGACCGGGAACCGGGATATGCGTGGGACGGGGGCGGCAGGGCCGGCCGAAAGAATCGATGGCCTCCACAATCCGTTGCTCGGCGGTTGATTCAACGGCGGTGAGGCGAAGGCGGGACACATTGATTGGCAGTGGCCTATGGGGCCTGCGCTGAGGGGGCGGGGCTACCCCGGCAGCGCCTGAGCGCGCCCGGAGGCGCGAGAGGGAGAGAGGAGAGGAAGGGAGAAGGAGTGGGCAGGAGCACAAGGGAGAGGACAGGGAGCGAGCGAGCGCCTAGTCTCTCTGGGCACCTAAACGGTGCCGAGCTGTGTACAGCGACGCTCGGGTGGGCCGGGAAGGTGCTCGAGGCAGCGCCCTCGGGATGCAGGGGAAGCCGTGCCGGAGGGCTGGCAGTATCCCGGCTCTGCTGTCCCCGCCGGTGCCATCTGTGCCCTTCCAGCTCGCCCAGAATATTGCGGCATTCCTAGGTGCAGCCTAAGTTTCAATTAATATACTTTCAATAACATCACAAAACTTGTTAAATACATAGTTCCTCTTCCCTCACAACTCTTAATTGAGGCGTTAATCATCTTCAAGCGTAAAATGGACAACACTGCTAAATTTAAGTTTGCTTTGGGAGCACAGGCGGGCAAGTTTTGACCCCTCAAATATGTCAATAATGTGTTTCCACCTCCTGGACCGGCCTTTGTCCCTGCAGATACCTGTCTCCAGCCGCTCCATCAGGGACAGGGCGGGCATCGTCTCGCACCGGGAGTTCCTAGCGCTGTTCCCGTCTCCTGTCCTGGCACGGCGGCTCTCCTGGGAGCTCGGAGGGAGCGCAGCGGCGCGGGGCCCCGCAGCAGAGGGCAGCAGAGGAGCGCCGGTCCCTCCCTCCTTGTCTTCCTCCTCCCCTCCTTCCCTCAGTCCCGTCCGTCCGTCCGTCCGCAGACCCGGCAGGGCCGGGAGGGTCCGCAGAGCCGCGCACGGAGATGGGAGGACAAGGTCTCCTTCTAGAGGCGTTTGGAAAAAGCGTGAGCAAGGTCCATGGGCTAGGTGCTCACAAAGGTATTTTCCAGCCTAATAATTGTGTGATTGTCTGTCAGTGAGGGTTTCCAGTCAAATCGGAGGGAAATGGGAGCAACATGTCAGCCGACTCCTCAGTCCGCCCTGGTAGTCAGATTCACACTCACATCGACATGATCTAAGTGACTTCAGTGGTTGGCGAGTCTGGGCCACTTTTTTAGGACGAGGGGGAGTGGCTCCAAACTGAAAGAGGGCAGGTTTACGTTGGATATTGGAAAGAAATCCTCTACGGTCAGTGTGGTGGCACTGGAACAGGTTGCCCAGAGAAGTTGTGGATGCCCCAGCCTCGGGAGTGTTCAAGGCCAGGCTGGATGGGGCTCTGAGACACTTTGTCTAGTAGAAAGTGTCCCTGCCCACAAAAGGGGGATTGAAATGATCCAGCTGACCTTGAAGGTCCATTTCAACCCATACCATTCCAGGATTCTGTGATTATCACATTGACTGTAGATGCACTTTTGGTTTTAATGGTGCAAGCACCAAACTTTTGCTTTGGACCCTTCAGGTAAGCTGCCCTGCCACCTGTAACAGACTACATTGTATAAGCAATTTCGGTCCACAGAGACTGATAGAAATTTAGAAGTATTGGAAGCGTTCATACCTGGGCAATGAGAGAAATGAAAGATTAATGGGTAGCAAGGAAAAGCCACTAAGGACATCAAAAGATTACTGTTGTTCTATACTGTTGTACTGTACTGTTGTACTGTTTCTACACTATAGAAATAGAAAATGGTTTGTTACACTTTTGTGCCATTTAAAATTTTATTCCCTCTCCATTGAGAACTTGAATTTCAAAGGCTCTTAGGACGTTGGTATCATCTCAGTGTCCTTCTTCAAGCAGATTAAAAAAAAAGGCATTACATAGAAGCAGCTTGCTGTCTTTTCCAAGAATGGAGACCATGTGGGGACTACCATGAAGTTGGGCGATGCTCTCCTCCTCTTAATTATATTCTCTTCCACTCTGTCTCTCCACCCTGCTTCCTTTCAATTTTGACAGGCACTTTCCAATTACCTAGTGACATTAAACCTTCTCCAGGACAGCTTATTTTTCTTCATCACTATTTTTCAGTGTCTCGGTCATTTTTTTTTTTTAATTTGCTCTTGTGGGGTACCATCTGCTACAAATAGTAGCTGATTAAGCAGGTTCTTATGCATGAGGAGAGTCATACTTGCTCAGAGGGAATGTCCAATTCAGTCAGGGCCCTGTACCTGGTAGTGTTCATTTACAAGTCTTTTTCCTATTCCCCTCTTCAATTTTTTTTTTTTTTTTTTTTTACTGTACATGCAACAATTTCCATCTCTCTATTCCCTTCATGTCTCAGAAGATGCTTTTTCCGCCTCTGTCACATCTGGGCTTCCAGGCAATACTTCAATACTTTACCAGCCACAGATGCAAGAAAGTAATTTAATGTCTCTCTGCTAATCATAGTAATGCATGATTCATCACAATAGCATTGCAAAGAGAAATCAGTCTTGAGAAACCAAGCTGGTACTAGTATGCTTTAAATCCTTTCAAGATGAGCAAGGGTCTGCAAGCTAAGGTAAACTGCCAGCCCACTACACAATTAGGCAATGGGCAAACAAGACAGACACTCTTTCTTTCCCTGAACTCAGTCGTTCTTTCATGCTCTTTCCTTCAGATACAAATCTTTCATCCACAATACAAAGCTCCTTTTTAGAATCAGCTGCACAGGAATAGCTTTAGTAGATGCCATAATGCACTGATTTTGAAGGCAGGACCTGACAGCTATTTAATACTGTTTATCAGAGCCTAACAAAGTTATCTAGTAGAGGAACTGTAAAGAGCAAAATTAGTAACTCCATGCAGACTGGCATGTTGTCTTATGGATAGTTCCTTAAGAACACTGAGCAGTCAGGAGGCTGATTTGCTTTTTTTAAAAATAAGCACTTTCAACTCCTTTTTGTACTTTGCATCTGTGCTAGGACATCCATTGAATTTTCCTGTGAAAGGCTAGCATTTAATAAACTTAGTGATTTTTTTCTTGTCACACATGAGAAATTCCTCGGTAAATATTACACCTGTTTTTCCAGGTAGCATAGATTCTGCAATACTTTTTTTTCCTTTAGCTGGATCTCAAACCAAACCTTTTCCCCTGTTCTTTTCCTCTGGTTGTACATGTTTACATTACTTTGCAAGATTTGCAGAACAGTGTACAGAGAGGCTATTCAAAAAAGACATCCCTGGAGCACTGATAGTGTGCTTTGATTACTACTATCTCCTCTGATTAGCTAAACAGAGGTCAAATGACCTCAACCCCAAGCGAGAAAATAAACAGTCAAGCAGATGTAGTTCCTGAGTGACAGATCGGGCTATCTGACAGAGAAAGTTTCAGAATGACCCACAGGAAAGGTTGAGGGAGCGTTCAGACCTTTTCAACCTCCTCTGGTAACTAAGCAGCCAGTCATGCATCTCGCCTGAGATACTATCCATCAAGTTTGTACAGGGTTGGTGACTGGACTGCACAAGGAGAAACTGCAATTTATATATATTACTATATATATATTACTATTTATATATATGAAAGCTTATTCCTAGCAGACTCCAGATAGCTTCCTCTTATTTAGGAAAACTATGCTGAGAAGCGGTTAGTTGGGTGGCTTCTGTGGAACACAGTTGTGACATTACTGGCACTGCTCTTCAGCACCACTAAAACTGATCAGGTGGGAAGGGTTGAAGGGTGACTAGGAGGGCAGAAGCTTCTTTTTTACTCCTAACATCTCCTGGGACTTAGCGAAGAAAGAAAAGGGAAGTTGAATTGCTAGGGTATTTACACAACAGGGCTAAAGCCTCAGTGTTTGCTGTTCTTCCTTAGGATGATCAATCTCTATGTATCCCGGTACAGATGCATTGCTGAGGCTAACTTGTAGTGGCATTAGGTGCTTTCAGAATTTCTTTTCCTTCTTTCAGATACACTAATCTAATTGAGATTGAAAGATTTAGAGGTATTTGGGGATTTTGTCTAGCAAAGTGATAGGACATGTCTCTAGCATTCACAGCATAATGCCTCTCTCCCAGATGAAAGTCAAATAGGTCTGGTAATGCCAGACATCATCATTTAACGCTTTCTTTTTTGCCCCCTCCCTTCTTCCATTTTTCACCAAAATGAGAATCATATCTCTGTGCTTGACTGAAAGTACTGTAGGTTCTGTTCAAGGGCTATGTCAGATTTCACTAATAGGCTTTCTGAAACCTTTTGATTGGAAAGTATGTAGAATCAAAACTACCCAGGTACCTCCAGAAGTCCCTCTTGGTGATGTCTAAAACAAGCTGCTTGTAAAGCAGGGTGCATTTGTTCCTCCAGCTACTCTAATTTTTTTTGCTAAAACAGAACAGTCTGTACAAGGCTGGCCATGAGGATTCATGTAACGTGTAAATGTTAAGAATACTTTGTCCTTCTCCACACAGCTTAGCTTTATACTAAAGGGAATCCAGAGTTAAAACAAGCAAGCTGGGATGGTCCACTCTGGTACCTATTCCAGCATTTGTGCAGAATAATAAGGTTGAGAATGTTTAACTAACTCAGCTGTCTGGTTGCATGTGCATCCCTAAGTGTGTGATAATTCAAAAAACGCAGGCATCAGTAGATAAAAGGGATGCTTTATTGTAGATATTATATCCTTGCAGTTCTCCTGTGCCAACGATTTAAGTCCTCACAACCTTCTCAAAACTCAAACACCAATTTGAAAGGTACAGTCGAGGGAAAAAAAATAAATAAAAGGCCTGCAAACACAGGCAGACAGAATCTAATACACTGATCTAATCTATACTGATACTGTCTGATACTATAATCTGATACTATATCTAATATACTAATATACATATACTCACTAAGTCCAGGTCCTGTAACATTTAATAGAGTCAACTTCACATTTGTTTTAAGTCCTGAAGAGATTATGAAACTGTTAAAACAATAATGTTAAGTGCAATCTGTTTCTGAAATGGTATAGAGTAGACTGGAGACCTACTCTACCAATTCATAAAACATATTAATTGTTTTAGGCCACAGAGTAAAGCAGAAGAAAATAGTGAAATAATCCTGTGGCTCACCAGGCAGGACACTGCATTCGGAAGACTTGGGTTTTAATCCACTCTCTACTACCAGCGTGTCTACTACCCAATAGATCCATAGCCTCTACTGTGTATAATGGCTTAGGAATTAACTTAGCTTTGAATAGATCTAGCTCATAGGATTCTGTGCCTTTGTTGCCTCATCTATAGAATAGCTTCAATAAGGTATATCCATACTTTTAAATCAACCTAAGATCAACAGTCAAATACAAATGAATTTGTATTACTAATGAATAGACAGATGGCATTTGTTCAAGAATCAATTCTATATAAATTGAGAAGATTTATTATGATCATCAACAATATTCTGTCATGAAGATGGATGAAGGATAAACTTTGGAAAGAGGATTGTATCTTGAAGTGATAACTTTTAGAAATAACATTTGCATTAAATCAGCTGCTATCAAGACACAATGGATAGCAGTAAGCAGAGATTGTGCAGGCTAATACCTATGATTATATTCTTGACTTCATGATGTCAGGAGACTGTGGATTTTTGAGATGATAGGGAAGCTGTTTGACTAACCTGGCAGGGAATTCCTGGGAGGCCTTGGCTGTGGTGACCTAGCAGCACAAGAAGATTTAAGTAGGAACAATCCAGTGGTTTGCTACACTCTATTCTGCCTGGAAGAATTGTCTTATTTTGACTGACACATACAGAAGCTCTCACTGTCTTCTTGGTGTGCAACAACCAATGTGGAGAACCACTCCGCAGTTTTGTGTCAGGCCCTTGTCTCCAGCACCGCCTAATTTCTCTTGTAGGTACATTCCATAGCACTAAAAAAGGCTGTGTTTTTAGTTTTTGATGTCTTTACACTGAGTCTTGTTAACTCTTCTACTTCTACAAACAGCTCTCTCAGTAGGTAACCCAAGGAGACAGCATTTGGGAAATGAATACTGTGTGTTTGGACTGGGTGTGAGGTGTGATGAATACTGTCCTGGGTCACTGGCCATGTCCAGTGTATTCAGAGTGATAGAAAGCAAGTTGCAGTAGCTCCACACAGTGGTTTATCAGGTTCTCATTCATCCCTGTCCCATGGGAATGAAGTAGTCTTGTAAAACTGCGAAGAGCAACGTTTACCATTAGTCATTTGAGCATGCAGGGAAGTCGAGGTGACCCTAAGGCTGTGGAGATCAGAAGGTGAATAGTGGCTCAGGATAAGAACAGGGCAAGGTCCTGCTCACTAATCATTTCTGTCACTCCTGCCTTGGCTGGGCTGAGTTTGACCAAGGACTGTATGTGATTCTCCATGGTGGTGACTTGCCTGGGTGATGGAAAGTCATCAGGGCCATTGATAATTGGCATTTACAGCTGTATTGACCTCTCCAAGTTACTGTTCTAAGTCATCAAAGTAACGGAAGAAATGCTGAGTCCTGAAAGAACCTAAATCTGTCAGGGCTAGTGTTATTGTGAGGAGGAGCCACTTAGAGGGAACTCTGGAATGGAAATGATGGGAGGCACCCAGCTGCTTCAGTGTCTTTGTTAGGTTCCAAAAAAGTGGCAGTACTGTCTGACCAGCTGTTTAAAAGGCAGCAGTAGAGAAGATAATGGCTGCAATTCTGTCCTTGAGTCTGAGAGTCTGAACAAAGCTGTCTGAGCCTGCCCTTTCCTCAAAGGCTAAAATCTCTTACAACTTGCTTGCTAAATCTGTCCTTGGGTCCCAGGTGGAGAGAAAAGGACGTCCTGCTGGGACAGAGGACAGCCCTCAGATATACCTACTGGAGTTATGTGAGGAAAACAAGCTTTTCTCTCATTTGCCCAGCCTTTCTCAACTAGTGCATGCCTAGCTGGAGATGCCTGCTATTAACTCTTCTTTAATTGAGAGAAAAAAAAATCCTGAGACACTGTATGGAACAATGAAACACCCATAGCAAAAGAGCATTGCTTATGGCACAGTATGTCATTTATTTACATGTTTTAGATGCTGCTACTTGTGGACATGCATACAACTATGCACATAGGTAAATATGGTGTTATCTTCTTTTAGTTTTGTTGCTTAAGTTAGCTGTAGGCTGACATATGATAGAGTTCAGGTTTAAATCTTCCAAGTAAAACACTTTGAAAGCAAACCTATTAAGGCTAATAGAATGAACTTACAATGCCCGTGGTTAAGAAGGAGGGGGGAGTGAGACACTCAGTAAATTGTTTACCAAATAGCCTGTCGCCTCTTAGTCTGCAGCTGAAGGCCTGCCAATGGATCATTCTATTATCTTTAATAAGCTTAAGCGGTATGCATATCAAATGTAAATATCTATGTCAGTTTTGTTATCTGTGATCCTAGATGTATATTAAATATGTTAATAAAGAATATATAGAGTCTAAGAAGGTGCAAAAGCATTATACATATACTTCTCACCTAAAATGATTAAAATGAAAAAGAAAGGTATTTCTGTTCCTTAAGCTAATCCATGCATAAAAAACAGTACAGTATGTACAAATGTACAAAGTAATTTCTAGAAAATGTGTTTAAAGTAGAACAAACTTACCAAGTCAGTTGTTTGGGAGTTTTATACTACTCCATGATAGCCATTTACTTAAGGCTTAAGCTTAGATTTTCCAAGCCTATAATACAAATTAGAATCCTATGAGATTTTTGCTGTACTTGATTACATTCTTCCCTTGGGCACTTTGTCACCTTAGAAAATTCACCCAAGTATTTTAAGGCATTTTAAGACAAACTACCACGTGCAGCTGGGCTGCTCATGCATTTGATGAAACATGCAGCACATTTTTACTCCTGCCCAACCCCTGCTTTTCCTAGCCTCCCCTTTAAGAAATTGTGCTCAGCATGCCACAATATCAATCACATTTCCTTGACAGCATTTCATAGAATCATGGAATGGTTTGTGTCGGAAGGGACTCCAAAGATCATCTAGTTCCAAGCTCCCTGCCATTTCAGATGCTTTAAGTCCAATGTCTGTTGCTGAGGGAGCTCCTGCCCCAGCAGTTCCAAGCCATGTTCTGGCTTCTACTGTAGGAATATTCTGAGTCTTATTGGTACATTGCTAAGAGGTTTCTCACCGTGAAATCCAGTTATCAATGAAGAAGATGTTTCAAACTGAGATTCAATATGTATCAGCCCAGTCATGGGGATACAATCACTAACGATCACTAAAGCAATATTATTCTTCACATACCAAGACTCAGCCTATGAACCTGTGGTCGTTTGACCTGGGGAGGAGAAACTCAAAGAGAAGTTTTCTCTATGAGTGCTCCCCTGGGAGTTGATAGTGACCATTTGGAGGCTGGTTTGGTTTTTGGCAGCGTGAAGAACCAATTGTGGAAAGTTAGTTCGCTCCGTGAACACACATTTTGAAGGAGGTAATCCGGAACTGAGGCCTCTTGGCTTTTCCAGCAGCAGTGCAGCTAACAGGGCCCTGGCCTGGCTCCACTGCAGGCCTGTGGGCCTGGCAGGGGCCGGGCCGGGCCCTCTGTCTGGGGAGCTGGCATGTCCTGGCAGAGAGAGAGAGAGGGGGTGGCCATGGACAGTGACCAGAGAGACTCAAACTAATATAAAAATCCCAGCCGCTTCCCATCCGCCCCCCCCCTTCCCCAGCGTGGCTNAGGAGTGCCATGACTGCAGATATCTGGGCAGATGCAGAATCATGAAAATGAAACCACGAGAAGACTGTTTTCTACGTTCGTGTGAAAAAAATCCCTATAGCCTAACAAGAGGAAGCTTCTCATGCCAAAGTGAACGGAAGAAGGGACTGTTTAAGTTGGGAATTAATTGAAGTAGTTTTTTGTATGTTTGTTTCGTTGTTATGAAGGTTGGGAAAGGGAAGGAAGGAGTGGTCTGACAATCTTATTCTGAATGGTTTTTTTTCCCTTTATGTAGTTAATAAATTTCTTTTTATACCCTCTTAAGTTTTAAGCCTGCCTTGCTTCTACTCCTGGTTCTGTCTCACAACAAAAAATGAGTATATTTTAATTAGCAAATCAAAACCATGACAGAACCCTAGAGGACAGACAGAAGGTTGACAGCACAGCTGGGAAAAGGAAGAAATGGGTAAAGTTACAGCACAGAGCTCAAGGGTGTTGTCTCCCTCTATGAAGTAGAAGTCCAAAGGGAAGACCAAGCCTAACACCCAGCTATGGCAGCTTGCAACTACATAAGGATAATGTAATTCCTGTGAACTTACTTGTAGGTTGATGTTAGCAGATGATCATTTGTAAACTAAAGTTTATCACATCCGAAGCACTCCTTCTGAAAACATGATGTACTTTTGCCTGACTTACTCTGGATTATTAATTTTACCTGTGAAATCTGTTATGTAGACTGGGATAAATTCACAAACATAACCAAGGTCTTAAATACGCATCTTTTGGAGCACCAAATTGTACTGACTTAATTAGCATTGTGTGATGCTACCTGACAGTTTTTATTTCAATTAGTGCAAGTTTGTATTTAGGCAATTCTTTTAGCTCAGTGCTTCAAAGTATTTAAGCTTTTAAATGCTTAAAATTAATACTTTACCTGAACTGTGGATTAGGATCTCTATACTTTGTGTGTTTCCTTTATTATTATTTTCTCTCACTTTAATATTTGTTTCTTCATGCCTTTCTTTTTCTCCTAGCTGCTCCCTAACTTTTTCTTCCCTTCCATTGAGTTTTAAGTTTGTCTTCCCATGGGCCCTCCTACCTGAAATAATGGAGCAGAGTAACTTTAGCAAAGCTGATTAATATTATTTCCTGCTTTGGCCAGAAGTGGAGAAGGGAATATTCTTGCAAATATCACCTACTTAAGATGCTAAGCCAAAGAAATCTGTGTTACACTTGAGGCTATACACTGCAAATGGTATATCCCAAGAAAAGCTAAAGCTGTTTGTGGGGAGGAGGAAATTGCTGACTCGCAACGAAATTCTTTCCTAAAAATATTTAATCTGGGATGTGACTCCTGTCTCAGCTCAATATAATTTTAATGCAGGCTACAGTTATAAAAGGTGCAGTTCTTTGATTTCTGTCCCCTTGTCCCCCATTTCTCTCATGGAGGTATACTCAGTTTTTTATTTTTGGGCAAATCTATTAAGTGAGAAATGACCTTAAAACTTCTTTAAGGAGTAAACTGAGGGGCTATTAAATCATTCACAAATTGTTGCAGGCTGTGAATTATGTTTTTGTTTTTGCCAGATGCATCATTAGAGAAACTGATTTCAAAATGTAGTAGATTTGCATGCCCTAAGTATAGGAATTGGTTACACAAGAATATTTTATAAGGAAAGAGAGAAGCCTGGTAGGCCAGTTTTAATTAGAGGTGAATTTTACTCCAACAGTCATGCTCTGAGATTTACGACCAAAACAAAACAAAAAAGCCCTCAGTTCAGTAGAAACTAGAAAGTAAAGATCTAATATTGGGTTATTTACTTCATTCTCACTATGGAATACATTTTACTACAATACTGCATTGTAAAATATTTAGTTTGACCATGGCATGGAAGATGTGAGGAAGAAGTTAATATAGCAAGTACTGTAAATAACAAATACACTACCAGAAGGCAGAAAACAGACCATAATAAGTCAAAGAGTCTGTAGTGCCTTTGGTAATTTAAAAGCATCCTGTATACGGGAATACAAGCTTACCATCAGAGCATAATATGTTGCCTCAATAGCAAATCAAATGAAGAGAATGATGTGGAAACATTTTTAAAATCTCTGTTGTTATTCAGAAACTCTATTTATAGAATACAAGACCAGGAAACAGCCCCAGTGCTATTTTTGATAGGTTAAAATGATGTTTTAGTCTGTTTTGCAAAGAAAAAATGCTTTTCAAAATTTCGGAAAGTAAATAAAGAGGATCTGTACACATGAAATCATGGGGAAAGGTAAGGGGAAAGGTAAGAAAAAGAGAATTTGGTTATCCCTTGGAATTTCTGAATTTGCAGCTGAGTTTTCATCAATGTTGAAAGAGAAACAGATTTCTTCCAGTTTCATGATAAAAAAAACATGACGAAGAAAAGAAAATCGAGGCTCACATGCTAAAGACACCAGAGAATCCTCCTGGACCAACTCACTTTCTGAGCTTTGCATTATAGAAGAATAGATTTATTAAGTATTTACAATCATTACAATGAGTATTTTAACATTTCAGCCAAGTAATGGAGAATGGAGTTTGGGGTTGAAAGGCAGAGACCTAGTAAATAAAAGCTTTGAGAAGGAATGTCAAAGAAAGGGAAAGACCAATTTATCCTTGAGTAGTGACATGGCTAAGGTCTCACTTCCGTTAATCAGGGAGCAAGGCACTAAGATTTGTTTTGCTTCAGCTTGTTAGAATCAGGACAAAAGGCAAGTCCAACTATGTTAGCAAAATACTGTGCATCAAATTTACTTTTTTTGGGTTATTTTTTTAGTATCAAAATCTTCTTACAAGCAAAAGTTTACACATTGTCGCTTGAGCTAAGAATTAATTTTTATTCCAGTTACTATTTTAGCAATCCAATAGTCCACAATGATGTAATTAATACAATGATATAATTTATGGTGTAGTTTCATTTTTTGTATTAAATGGACTGATGCCAGTCCTGTTTAGTGTTTAGGTATACCTCTGAGTCCTAAGCTTGACTGTTTCTGTCTCCTTCATCTCACAGTGATGGTGTGGAGTGTCTCGGTTTGAAAGGTATTTGCTAAGAAAAGGCAAGAGCCCTTTCCCCGAGATGGAGAGTGCAACCCCCTCCCTTCCAATTATTATAATTTTGGAATCAGGGGCTTTCAGGCAAAAGATATGGGGATAGGAATAACAGTTCTTTGCTAATATATCTAACAAGGAAAACAAAAGAAACAACAACAGCTATAAAAATTGACAGCAAAACAGAACAGTATAGCTCAGTTCCAGTCCTTTTTGGCTGCAGACTCCCTCTCCCTGCGCTCAGTTCCCGGTGCTGTGTGGGCAGGGCAGGTCCCGTGCAGCTGAAGAGGGCTGGGTGATGGCAGCAGCAGCCCAGGTGTGAGAGGGGGATGGAGGGGAGACTCCCTCCTCACGGTGTCAGTCGTGGTGCTCGGCAGAGTGCCCGGAGGTAGTAGGATGAAGCGGGAAAGCAGCAGTGCGATGTCCGACAGCAGGGAATGTGGCTCCTGGCGTTGGGATTGTGGGGAGGATGGTAGGTAGAAACACCGGCCACCTTCCTCCGACTCCACGAGCGAGGGAGAGAGCGAGGGAGAGATGGCCCCTGTCTCACCTTTCCTTTTCCGATGTTCCCCTTTTTTTTCCCCACCCCCTTCTAGAGAAACTATTACTAACGAGAGTGTAGCCAAAATTACTTAGCATAACAATGGAAAAAATTTCACAGAAAGAGAAGGGAAAAATTCAACCCCCAACAGGGAGTCACATCGGTAGTATTCTGAAGTCCTTGCTGGGAAGACCTTAATAGTGGGGCTTTGTTTCTGTTCAGCCTCGGGTCTTCTTGGGACTACTTTTGTTCTTTTTTCTCATCCCAATCTCACTGTTCATCAGCTCCCAGCCAAGGTTTGAAAGTTGCACAACAGGCTCACTTAAGCAAAGGGCTGCTGTTGTGTACACAGGGACAAGAGGGTCTATCAGTCCTTCGCTGTCCATGAGGCTCACAGCAGAAGCCTATCAACTTAGGTGGCTGTTGGCAAGCATTAAGCCAGGTTGGCACAAGCCTAGGCTAATGCAAACCAAGTTAATTCCTGAGACCCTGTGCTGTCAGGTCAACATGAAGCTGTAGCCTTTTACTAGTGATTGCAAAACGTCATATTCTCTGTCCTAAAAGAGCCCAAATAATTCTTACTGGGCTACAGTTTATGCCATACATAATCGATTAATGTATAAATCAGCCAGTATGAAGATAAGACAGCCGTTAAAGACTGGCTGTTTGGAGCTGTTCCCCAAGGTGATATCACAATGGTTGTCATTCACATTATCTCTGCAGTGCAGCGGGTGGGATGCTCAGGAAATCTGCTCTTGTTACAACAGACTTTGATTTTAAAACGAAGAATATTTATTTTTAAATTTTCTTTTCTGTTGCAAACATAGCTCCTCTTCAGTAACTTCATCTGCAACTCCTGTAGAGGGATGGACATAGCAAATACAACGAACTAACTTGAAAAATGAACAAGAGTAATGAGAAGTAAAATGTAAGTTTAATGAAGTAGGAAATCTGGCTTCATTCGTTCAAGGGTTCACGAGACTTTAATGTGTAGCGCCTCAGGCTGGATAAAAGTTGCCCAGAGCCTTTACTAGAATGGTTACAAAAATTAAGATCAGTGTGATTGAAATCCCCTTCCTCTGATGATGGATCTCAGAGGGCTGCAGTGTGTAAAATCCAGTAAGTAAAGCACTCTGTCATAATAGGGTACCAATAACTCTTGTACTGGATTACTGTATAATAAATTGATGCCTGTTTCACTAAGCTCTTTTGGTAGTTAAAAAGAAATCAAACCTCCAAATTAGTCCACCTCAACCAGCAAAAATGGATACAAAACTGCCAATCCAATGGAACTGCAACCCTTCACAAAGAGCTCAAATTTCATTGTGCTCATTTCCTACCTTCCAGCTGACAGCACATTATTACTTTTCCTTTTGGATGCCTGATTGAGAAGAAAATTCAGGACGTATGTAGAGCAGTGGCACTAACAGTACCATCTAGCAGTAACTCTACTAGCACTGCAGGATCATGAAACATTTCTTTGCCTACCTAGTGGGAGTTCCAAGATCACTTCCAAGTATTTATCCCCTCACATAAAGTGAACGGGCAGGTTAGAAAGAGAAAGAGGCAGTTAATCACAAAACAAAATAAAATTGATTGAAGCAGTTAATATCCTCACCCAATATTTCATGATTTAAACACTGAAATGAGATGACCAGGACATGATCAGTGGACAGATTTCTCACATAGTCCAGGAAGGGAGATGTTTGAATCATATGGAGAAAAGGCTGGAAAGCACTGTTTCATCCTCCTGAGCACAAAAAAAAAAAAAAAAAAAAAAAAAAAAAAAAAAAAAAAAAAAAGACTGTTGTTTGTTTTTTAAAGATGCATGAACCAGGAAGCCTGATCTCCTGGCTATTTGTCTTCTGAAATGACAGTATTAGAACATCTTTTCCCCCTCCACTCTCCATCCCATCCATTCACTTCAGATCTTTTTGCAGTCAGAAGCTATACTACTACCTAAATCCGCAAAACACCATGTATTGCTCTTTCCCTCTTCTTGGCTTATAGCCAACACTCTGATTATTTTGGACAACCACTGCTCCTGAGAGAATAAATGATAATCACTGTTCATTTGTCTCCTACTATTGAAGCTGTGTAAATTGGACCATCACACTATTCAAATGAAGACAAATTTTGCCAGTTCCTGCTTATTATTCATTTTCACAGCAGCTTCTCATCAGAAAGTTGTATCCACATGGTTATGAAAAGTGGGCTTAAATTTGGAATTTTATTAGTGTTTACTTAAAAATGCAAATGCCACTGCCAAAGACTATTGGAAAGGAATTCATTCTCCTCCCAATATCTTTTAAAACCTGATTCTGTAGTAAGCAGGTCATAAACCATAATCTAACCTCAGTGACTATTTAAAACAAGCTCAATTTAGTCAACCCTAAATTTCCACCAGCAACAAAACAGAATTTGACCCCTTAATTAGGCCTGCGTAGAAGTTTGTATTCAGAAGAGGATCTGAGTAATACAGTAACGGAAGCTGCCTACAAGAGTACTCAGCTGGAGACTCAGCTTCTTGTCTGTACTCCAATGAATTGATCAGTTGTTAAGTGATTTAGACAAGACTCTCATGGCTTAGAAAAAAAAAAAAAGAAGGAAACATCTGTTAAAGTTTCTACATAGAATAACTTTTGGTATAACTATCTATAGGGTATAAGTAAAGAACTTGTCAATTCTTAGTTTTGTCTCTGTTAATCTTTTGTGCCTGGTCTTCATGCTTGAAATTACATCCCCTCTTTTGTCAGCAACCACCAAAGCTCCCTTCTGCTCACCAAGGGGGAGGACAATCAAATACTCAGCTTCAAAAAGAGCTTTCTGTACGTATTTCCATGAACCAATTCCTTTTTTTCCCCGCATAAAAGCTTAGAACTTACTTATCCAGTGTTTTCAAAACCTAGGGAAATTCTGATGCAATAAAAGGTGGGGCAATTGGCATGTCTGGAAAAGTGAATTCTTTTGAGAAAAATTCAGACAAGTGCTTGAAGGGAAAGGAAGTCAAGAAAGTGCTGTGTAAATCTGCAACATTTGCAGGAAAAGGAGAAAAGTCAGAAAGTAGTAGTAGAAAGCAGTAGATTTAAAATAACTGTAAGGACCTCAAAGCAGCATTATGAGTCAAAGTTTTTGGTTACCATGAGAATAGTGGTAGTGAGAAAATATAAGGCAATTTGGTATTTGTTTAAAACTCTCGAATTTCTTCATCCAAATCAATCTAAATAGGTTCCACCAAGTCCCCAATCAACTACCTCTCTTCAAAATGCATCTTCCTTGTCTAGAACAGTGAACACTGAAAGTTGTGGTAAGCACCAACTGATCTTGAACAAATAATGATCTTTCAAACTAGTGAATGCTCTAGATGTAAAAGATTCCAATACCTTGTAAAAACCAATAAATCCCCTATACACTATTGTATCTACCACTAAAAGAAATACACATCTGGAACAACATACGGAGTTACTTTGCTATTTGATATTAGTTTTAAAAAAAAAGTAATAAATCAACAAATTAAATCTAAAATAGGTAAAAGTTAAATGCATGCAGAGTTATTAGATCTTAAAGTCTCTGTTTATGAGGAATAATAATCTTGTATTTTACAAAAGGGACAGTAGAACTGCCTAAGAGCAGTCAGAATTCCTTGTGTATGTTATCAAAGAGCTGGTGCCTCAACATGTATTTTCACAATGATTTTCTGTTCTCATCCCTGATACAGAATGACGAGCTCCCTTGTAGTCCTGAAACACTGTCAGCACCTCAATCTCAAGTACGCATCAAGGCAGAGTGTCAATTCTGTTGCAGAGCGTAAATGGAGATAGGTGCAAACGGCAAATTACGGTTTGCTAAATAAGCAATGCCTAAATGCTCTCTAAAATGAAGACCTTCCCATACTTCAAAAAATAATCTACTTTAATTGCTTCTGTTGCTACAGCAAACTGAAAAGCAAATTAATACAATGCTGCCACTTCAGAAGATGGAAATGCTCCGATGGATTTAGCTAGATATTAACAATCACAACACCAGAGCTCTTTTAGTCATATATCTCACTTAAAGCCATATTTCTCACCTAAAGCCACAAAACAATTCTGGGCAAAGCTTCCTACCCCTGTTTCAAACAATTAAGACCAAACCATGAAAAATTAAGATCAACCACAGCAAAACAACAGACCTCCCCCTCCCACTCAAACTCCCCCCCCCAAACACAAAAAAAAGGCAAAAACACAACCAAAACAAAACCAAAGGACATCCCAAGAAATTAAGAAAGTTTAATTAACACTTTGAAGAAACAAATTTGAAGGTGTTGCATTCTGTAAGGATTTGTTTTGTTCTGACTAGTCTATGGAGAAATAAGGCCTCTAATTATATGAGTGATGATGTTCCATGCTGCATATGTGTGAACATTATTTCATCAAACCCTACCCTTCAAACCAACTTGAGATTTTAAATCTGTGCTATTTGAATAACAGATCTTTCTTATAACATGCTATCAAAAGATTTACGCTTTAATATGCTTCCAGACATTTTTCTTCTAAACTGTTCTCAATAAAATTTTTGCAGTATATTTCCTGAGAGAATTTACTTTATTGCAAGGTGGGAGCAAACACAATGTGCTGGCTAGCATCACAAGCAGAAAATTTTGCTCCTGCCCGCAATCTGAAATGAGGCACTCCAAAGGTACACAGGATTTGCACAGGAAAGAGTATGAAGTTGCCTTTTGAGAGCTCTTTACTACTTTTTCATACAAATAAAGGTAGCTGTGTAGAAAAACACATGCTAGAAAATCCAGTTTTCCTTCATGTGATGCATCAGTAAAGAGATTTTTAGAAACCAAACAAACCATAGACCCAGAGCATATTATGAGAGACACCTTTAAGTGAGTAGCAGCTATACTCATTAGTGTTGTCTTCCTACGTCTGAAATTTGTCCTTTGTTCCTCACAGCATAGACAACACAGTTCATGAAATCTTCTCCAGTCTACGAAAGCTTGCCAGTTAAAGCCAGCATGGAAATATTATGAAGAGAGGGACAGTTATCATAATGACAGATGGACTGTACATAATAGCAATTTACTTCTTCAAGGGTAATTACAAAAGTTGTTGGAAAATAATCAGGCCCTTATTTGCCAGCCAGGAAGATAGAAAGCAGCTGTACAAATATCAATGCTCATTATGAAGTGCAGCCAAAAATGAGAGCTGAGGATGAACTGGGCATCCTGGAAAAAGATGTCTGAATGCATCATTGCTTCCTGATGAAAGTACTCAAAGGTGGTCACAAGAGTATTTGGAAAAGGATAGTCAGAGAGAAACTGGCTATTTCAGTGGCTGACTATTGATGTGGATATACCAAGGGGTGTTACAGGGTTTTCTTCTGGGCCCTTTCAGTGTTTGCCCAAGTACCAAGAATGATGAAATGGAGAATAAGTTTGTTATATTGTCTGATGAGCTCAAGGTACATGTAACTGCCAGACACTGAGAGATTGGGACCAGAATTACATAAAAAAAAACTTGAGGCAATTACATGACAAGAAATATATGATACAGTTTTCCAGGAACAGTAAAATTTCACCCATAAGACAGCACCTTATGTGCTTAACCATGGGGAAAAATGAGTATTAAAGTAGATTTTAAAGATGTGAATTAATAGTGGTCTCCTATTACAAATAAGAAGACATGCAAATTAAAGTACTGCCTGTCAGCATAGGGACATATTTTCAGATCACTCAGAAACTGAGATAGATGTTCTTGAGTGGAGGTTTTCAGGCAGTTTTGAGTATGTTTGCTAATAAAGATGGAAAACAGCTGGGCATAACAGAAGCCTAGGAAATATATCTGGACAAGAGGGGGTTGTAACGACAAAAGAATTAACACCACAGGGTTAACACCGTAACTGTTAAAATATGTAGCAGGCTGTAGAACAGAGGAGAAGCATGTCCTGTTTCTCCTTCTCCACCATGACTAGACACAAATGAAGTTAAACTACAGCAAGTAAGATTTATAGTAGCTGTTAAGAGAACAAATAGTGGGTAAACAGCATAATACACTTCCAGGCAAGACTGGGGGTCTTTCATCAGTGGGAGTTTTTAAGACCAGGTTATCTCACTGAGAATGGCTTATGTACAACTAATACAGCCTTGGGAGGTAACAGTTTTTATTTTCCTTGATTTTATCCTTCTTATGTGCACACACAAACCATGCATCCTATGCATATTCATGTTTGAAAAACTAATTAACTTCATCAAATTTGATCAAATTAATTTGATCGCAATTCTCCTCTGCTCTTTCAAATCTTCCTGTACTGCTGCTCACTTTCCGTATCTCTTGGAACCTGTGTGTTTTTAAATTCTTCATTTGCAACTCCCTTTTCCTTCCTTTAAAGCTGTCCTTTTTCTCCTCTGAAAATGTCAGCTACAAGGAAATTGCACAAAAATTAGAGACTGATAATTTTTGGCCTGGAAGAATGAAGAGTAGGAACATAGGATGCATTTGTCCAATTTGTTCTATCCTTCAAGTCACACTTTTTAATGTTCAGTAATGTTTTTAAAAGTAATTTCCAACTGTGTATTCCTCTCCTTTCCTGTTCTTTAACAGTCAGAACAACTTCACTGCCCTTCACTTCATGACAAATCTGATCAGAGGCTTCTGCACCCCCCCTGGCAGCTCTCCTGCCAAACTAAACCCTTTTGGTTGCTCCACTTCTCTGCGTCTCTCCTGTAGCTTTGATCATCTTAGGCTCCTGCTACAGTCAGGAGAAACATAGAGGCATTTCCAGAGGACAAGGAAGCCTAGATGTGTCTCAGATCTGCCCTCTGGAAATACCTCTCTCTCCTGACTACACAGGGCTTAAATTGGGAACTTGCCTCCAGGAAGTACCATACCCTGAAGAAAAATACACTCAATTGCCCTCAGAAACCTTCTTTCTTTCAAAACAGAAAGCTTTCCCCTGAAGCAGGGACACCTTCATGATGCCAGTTAGTTGGCACATTCTAGGTGCAACAGGGAGAAAGAGGACATTTAGATTTCGAGAAAACATCTAGCCTTATTTACAGAGCTCCTACAAATAACATATATACTGAAAAGAGTATAGCCCCCTAATGAAGGCCTTTTAATAAAAAATTTGTCTTCACAAGTGAAAAGGCCCTGATGTGGGAACTTGAGAGCTGCTGACAGAGAGCATTGCCTGGAAAACAGCAGAAACTAAATGGGGCTACTAATCTTTGGAGCATGGAGCCCTGGAAAAAGCCAACAGCAATGCAAAATATTAAGTACCTTCTCAGTAGAGAGCAAGCACTTAATGAAATGGGAATATTTGATGGCCCAATAGACAGATAAATAAGACAGGCAGCTATAGATTACACAGGTTTCTGTTGACATGATTAATCATGAG
Organism: Rhabdornis inornatus; assembly: GCA_013397075.1. NCBI lineage: Eukaryota > Metazoa > Chordata > Aves > Passeriformes > Rhabdornithidae > Rhabdornis > Rhabdornis inornatus. The sequence continues at coordinate 791,498 of VWZS01009835.1, forward strand.
AGCACAGCTCATATGGATAAAGCATTACTAGAATCTCTTTAAGTCTTTGTAATTTATAGTGTCTGCATTATAAAACAGAATTCTCAACAGCACATACTAGCAGAATTTTTTTTTGCTTCACATATATGTAAAGTTAGAATATTTCATTGTTGCCATGTTTCTGAATGATACTTTTCATACCCAAACAATAAATAATTATTGGGGCTTTTTCTTCTCTATATTTAAAGGAAAACTGAAAGCACATTCAGCAGGATATTTCCATTTCTCATGAAACACCAGATGTTCAATCTACAACAGTGTGAAAATTTTCTGAAAATTTCTGATCTGCTATTGCACTACCATTTGTGGTGACTGCAAAATATGCATGGTAGTGGGTTTTTATGACTATCACCTTTACACTACTCTTAAGAGTAATTGTGGCAATAGGCTAGTTTCAAATTACAGCAGCCAGAATTATCTGATTGTGTTAAAACTGGTTGCAATGTCTATGCAAACACGACTATAAACAGTAAAGTTGAAGCAGGAATTATTCAGTTGAACAGGAACTTTGAAGTTTTATTTTAAAATTCTCTTTGAAATCACCTATAAAATTGAAATCTAATTTTTGGGTCATAAAGTTTTTATGTCATCAATGAAAATTAGGTTGGCACAAAAAGACTTACAAATTAAACTATCAATAATTTTGACAGCTAGAAAAATGTAAGCTGATCATTCTTCAAAAGAAATCTAAACCACTCTAATCTCCTCATCTGTTTTCAACTATTGTTTCTGATCTGGTCATCAGTTTACTTTTGAAGATGTTTCCCTTGATTTGTCATTTTTTCATGACAAATAACATAAATAAATAAATTTAAGAGCCAAGCCCAAGCTCCAGCCTCTGGCAATGACTACATTTTATGTCCAGAAAAGAAAGCTCTCATGCCATTGAGTATGACAGATGACACATTGTCTTTTCAAATATAACTGGTCTGCCATTAGAGGAGAATCTGCCTTGGTTTCCTATACAGTTATTTGCTTGCTAGGCAAAATTGGTTCCATGAACTGACAGTCTAACAACAGAGTTCTTTTATTTTGTGTGTTTTTCTCATCATTTACAGCAGCTTTGTTCTAACTCTAAATGCCCACAGAACTGGGCTTTCATCAGAAAACAGCCCAGCATCCCAAATTTTTGAAACTAAAAAAACCAAAAACCAACCACACACACACAAAAAACCCCAAAAACCCCAAATTTAAAAAACCCAAACAAACCCAGAAACCCAGAAGAAAAAAATCTCTTGAAACCCACATTATTATCCCCAAAAGATATTAAGAACTACTACACACCTAAGATTCAGATTTACGAAGTGGTAGTTGATGCTTACTGGTCATCACATCAGATTGTCTCATTTTACATCCAGTGGAGAACTCCTACTGCCCAGAAACTGCTGCGAGTTCTTAAGAAGTTTTGTGTTGGCATTTTGATATACTGTGCTTTGGAAACTGGGTCTATTAAAGACAGAGAGAGAGAGAGAGAGAGAGAAACTTGAGTATTTTGTACACATGACATAAATATATAAACGCACATACTTCTGTACCAAGATCAAAAAACAAAAAAAGGTGGGCTGATGATTTAATTTGAACAGAGATGGTTTTGTGCTCTCTGATGACTCAAGAGCTAAAAATACAATATTTACACACAGTTTTCAACACTCAGGTTCATGGGTAATTTTTTCTTTTTTTATGACCTACATTCATTCATATATTTTGCAGCAGTTTTAATGCCAGTAATTGCCTGGATCTTTGCATTTTGTAGCTGTCTTGTTCTTCCAAGGAACTGAAAAGAAAATGGATATGATTAGAAATACTCATCTCTTACATTTTCAGTAGATCCTCTTCAGCCGTAGCATTCTCCAAATGTGCAAACACAGAATTCATGAATTGTGTATTGACATAAATTATTGAAATCACAAATTATTACAGTTGTACCATCCTCTGCTGCAATATTAATAAATGGCATAGCAAGTGCAATGAGAATGTGCATTTCTCCAGGAAGTTCTCTGCTAAGGCAAGGCAAATAAACTGTTCTTCCCTTTCCTATCCGCATTTCTGTTGGTGCTCTTTCCAAACTCTAATTAAAATGCATCATACCTGAACAGAACAGCTCTAAAGTGAAATGCATGGTTTGAAAATACCCACTTCAGGTCACTCCTGCTTGACAACCAGGTTGTGCTTCATTGTCTTTCAGATACTCTTGATGGTCACCAATCCCTGCCTGCTCTTCGTATTAAAAAACACATAGACATGAACCTCACCACCCTATGGAGAATCTTGGGACACAGGCAAATGCCTGAATGGAATTTGCTGATGATTATTCCTCCAGGGCTGGATCTCCTGGGGATAGCAATAGTAGGCCAGCAGGAGAACAGTACTGTTGGAATTGTGCCAAAGGTAAGTTTTGCAGGTCCTTAATTACCCACACTTGAAAACCTGGCCAAGTTCTTGTGGAGTTTGTGGCATTTGTTGTGCTTTTATGTTATACTGTCAGGACCATAAGATAATTTATTTTTTGCTATGCTCAAAGTTAATGGGAAGCATAAAGCACATATGTGCCATGAGACACTCATGCTGTATGTACAGGATGAGAGGAACGGCATACTACGAACATTTCAGCTTCACAGTGTTTCTTTCACAATTCATGCTGCCTGGAGACCCTGGACATATGAAAATGGAAATGTTCAGTTGGCCTGTGGGTAGTGGAGTCTGTGTGGCTACTTGAGTTTTTCTCCAAAGTCCTACTAACCTCAGATGAATGATTAAAATAACTGAAAGTGAGGAAGAATAAAGGAGATATGTAAAAAAAATTTAAAGGCAAAAAGGATGAAAATGTACTATAAAAGTAATAATGACAAAAATGGAAAATACATTCTCTATTGCTGTGTGTAGCTTGTGTGTGTGTGCATCCATTCAGGTAACTGATGCTCTAAAACTAGTCCAAAGAACAGCCCCCTTTCACCATCACAAACTCACACTGTGAGCCAAGCACAATGGGTTCAAAATGCTCAGCATGAACTCTTCTATCCCACACATCTACTTGCTTTACACTGTATTACCTGTTGAGGTAGACATAACTTTTGTAGAATTGACATTTTCTTGAAAACATTATTCTGTGGTGGTGTGCTCAGTGCAAATAAAGTTAAGAGTTTCCTTTCCAGATAGGATTTTGGATATAAAATACTTGCCCAGAATGTGATAGGTGTTTTCTCTACCCTGTGTAGCTGGTCAAGATCAATCCTGTACTCTGGTTATAGCCCCTGTGACCATATCCTCCTTATAAGTCCATTACCAGTTGGTTAATGGAGATTAAACTTTTGGATTTCATGTCTCTTAAATGCATTTGGTCTAAGAATTTAGGCCCTTCAAGTCTGGCATCTGAAATGCATTCCCTTGTGTGTATCTGAGCACTGACAGATCTCTAGAAGAAACATCACATGGTCCAGTTACTTGGGACCTTTAAAGTCAGAGCAGAACTGCTGAGGAAAAGAGAAAGTAATCACACCATTTATCCTTAAACCCAGATTTAGATGTTCTCAATAGGCAATGGAGAAAAGTAGATATTCTCTAAAGACCAATTTTGCTGAACTTAATTAGGCTCCTTTTCTGAATTATCCCTCAGAGAAATATTTGCTTTCCACTGACGATGGAAGGAATCCAGGGAAAGCAGCTGGCAATGTAAAATCACCACAGTGATGTTGTGTGAATATCCCTCTCTGTCAAGGTCAAAGCCAGAGCCATACACAGGACCACTGAAAAGTGACACATGCATAGATGCCATCCCCTCCCTTTATTGCCCTGTTTCTGTCATAAGGTGTCTTTCTTTCCCAAAGCATCTCAAACCATCATACCTCTCCTCATTTCATTTGAGAATCCCCCTCTTTTTCTCTCCTCCCCCCCTCATCCTTTTGTGATTGATGGGGGAGATGATTCACTGAAAGTCACTCTCTGACCACTTATCTCACCTTGCTCAAATTTTTTCAGCGTGAAATTCTCAAGCACTAGGTCTTTCACTAAAAACAAGGATGCAGCCCAATGGTTACACTTCCAGCTGGAAAAAAGACTTCAAGCGTGTTTTTTACTCTCTGAAAAATGCCCATTTTAACTAAACTTACCAGCAAATCTGAAGTGAATTTTCTCAGTTGTTTTCATTGAAAAATCAGAGGGACAAAACAAAAGCCTCTGCAGATTTTTCTACTAAAATGAACCTCTGATAATTTATTTAATATGTGCCTTTTTTTTGCTTTGCTGGAAAGCCTGAAAGTTTGGCTTCATAGCCAGCCTGAAACAATTCACACTAACGTGGATCACATGTCCAGCAAGTCACCAGTAACATACAATCCATTTTCCATTCAAAATTGGGGCAGATTTATAATAGGGGTTAAAAAAATCTGATTTGTAAACCAGTAAAATATAGACAAAATATCATAAGCACTCACTTGTATGAATAACAATCAGAGAGAAAAAGGCTTATGTCTTGATATGTTAGAACCACAATCTGTTAGACTGTAGTCTCAACACAAAAATACAACTTTTCAGAGAAGTCAAAACTCAGGTTTAATAACAGTATCTCATGAAAAATGAAGTCAAGAGTAATTTTGAAATTATTTCACTGCTTCTTATCCTTTGCCATTGATAGAAAGGGGTGTCAAATATTACACAACAGACAGAAGTGATACAAATCCTATGAGTTTAAGGGCAAATTATTTCAGTATTTGAAAAGTGTGCTTTGTAGTGAAGTCTTTCAGCCTCTTTAGTAAACTGGCAAGGCTGGCTCAGCTTTTTTGTTTTCATCTCTAAAAATAAATAAATAGCATAAATTGACCTATGGCAAAGTTCATTTGGTTGTATATACAGCACTTGAGCATCCCCACATGAAACCTATTGTAGAACTTAAGATACTGTTGACCCTTTCACCCAGTAGTCCAGATGTGCCAACATCTGCTTGTGGTTCTGCAGGGACAAACTGCATGGTAAAATCAGTACAAAGACCCCAGTTCTAAGCACAGAAGTCTTACAGAAATCAGCATCCAAGAAATAGTACTTTCTTTTTGAGTTTCTCTGGATATAGGTTATTACACAGCTCATTAAAATCTGTTTCTAATAGAAAGTTACAAGTGTAAATTCTGAACAGTAAAATTTAGGTAAAATCTGCCTATCATTCTAGCTTCCTTGTGAAGTTTTTCAAAGTTGGTCCAGTACCAGATCTTGAAAATTTCTGGTGATGTTCAATAAACTCCTTTAATTTTATCCTTTCTTCCACAAAGTAAAATTTAGAACTAAATTCATTCTACATTTCTGCAGGGTTGTAACAGAGATAAATTTGGCCAATATGTATTCATTGCTCTGCTAAACACATTACAGTAGTTTTCTTCTGATATTGCCAGGAAGTGCCAAAAATAACTTGTTTTTCCAGTGTCCTCATCTACTTTTACAACAAACATAGTTGCTGAATGTAAATTAATGGTTATTACAGCATCTGCTCTGCATTTCACTTGTTTTTATAGTGAAAGGCTGACTAGACTTTTTATTTTAATATTGCAATAGTAACACACCTGCTGGAACCCACTATATTGCTACTCTAGGGAAAGATGGTTAATTGCATTTTCTGCCTACTAATAATAGAGGGATTTAGATTTAGTATTGTTTTCCATATGGTTTTTTAAACATCTTATCAAAGCTTTCAAAAAAAAAAAAAAAAAACTCAGTCCTCCTTACTGCCCACCAAGACAAGCCCTGCCAAAGCAAACTTATTGGAGCATGACTCCCACCCAATAAGCATATTTTCTATATAGCATAATAAACATTCCAACAATAGGATTAATTATGAATTTCTTACATGTACTGAAATGACACTTCACAGGAGGACTAGAGCAGTGACCAATGCAGTGTGAACTATAAGACTTAAATCTAGCTCATCAACTAGAATGCAATTTGAGATAGAACTGCAGGCTGTAACTACTGGCAAAATCAGAGGAAGGGTCCATTTCTCTTCATTTCAGCAAAGAATAAAAAAAAAAAATAGAGGCCAAAAAGTTAAACTTAGAGTTGTTTCATGAGCAGATTTTTTTTTCACATACTCAGTATAAAAGCAGGTATTGAGAATGCTGTTGACTTGCTCATGGGTGAGTGGCTAGTGGGTTGGCAAGGGAGGACACTCTTAGTAAGAACTGACAGGTGATCTAAAAGAAAAGGACCAGGTATTTTGCCCTCCAATGATGAAAGAAGCTGGGGGGAAAAAAGCAAACCCAAAAAACAGAAAAGAAAGGCAAAAAGGAAGATAATAGAGTTGGAGTCTTAGTCTTTGTTTACCTTAGCAATAGACAATTTCTGTGGATGACACCAAAGGATCTGGTTAATGTGCCTTTTAGCAGCCATCCAAAAGAATAAGAAACAGGTGTTGATGACATGAAAGTCCTGAAGGGACTATGGCAAATGAAAAGCAGCAGTGATCAGGTGCCCACACTAGGAACAGCTGCTTGATGAGGACCATAAAAACAAAACAAAACAAAACAAAACAAAACAAAACAAAACAAACAAACAAAGATAGAAAACCCAAGCTGGAGTAGGGGGAAGAATAATAGAAGAAAAAGAGCAAAATAAAGTCAAAATCTGGAAATAAGGAGACAAAACCAAAGCCAGCTTTTATTGGCCAATGCTACAATTATCAGTAGAGCTATTACAAAACTCACAGTACTAACTGTAACAGCTTTGTACCATTTTCCCAGGTTGCTGGGACTCCCTCCTCTTGCACAGACTGCAGCAGTGGGTCCCTGTTCCAGCATGCCTCCTACCACTCAGTGTGAATTAGGAGCCTCATTTTACTGCCGCCACCTAGACAAGAGGGAGGGTGTTTATGTTCTGCATGCAGGAGACTGTTTGGAAATCCAAACTGAACTGCATAAAATTGACTTCTGTACAGTTTGAGGTAAGTGCTTCCTTCTACTAAAGTAATTGCATCGTGTAATCTATCTCCGAGTAACAGACCCACCAAGCATCTTGGGTACTTTGGACTAAATCGAAGGGAATAAAAATAAGCAAATGCAAGCACATTACAATGTTTTTCAGCATCTGAAGCATACAATTTGCATTCCAGTATATCCTCTAATGGCTGTGTCCTGTAGTGTTTACCTGTATAATGGGTTGTTTGCATTTATTCCTCTTATTGTTAATGCTAGCATGAAACACAATTAATTTTGTCAAAGTGTATGGAATTACATGGCTATAAAGAGAAAGTAAATAGAGACGTAGGATTGAGTAAGAAAGTTTGTTTTCACGGTGAAACTAACATAAAACTAGCCTAGCTCCATTTATATTCATATTCAGGCACAATTCCCCCTTTAAATAAACCCACCCCAGAAGCAAGCCTATATCTTGAACTGTAAGTATTTCAGGTTGGCACTGTGGTATTCGTACAGTGCCAGAATAACATAACTGCTGCTTTCAAACACTTCCATGGTAGAGATGAATCCTATGAGCAAAAATAGCAAAATAGAAAAAAGAATAAACTGAATATGGATGAGACGGAAAGAAGAAAAAGTAATGAGCATACAAGTCAGGCAACTAACAAGAAGGTTGAGGGCTCTTCAGGGATAGGAATGGTAAATGGCATCTTACTGTTTGTCTATAATGTCTTAGTGTAATACAAAGGCAAATGCAAGATCTCTTAAGAGACCTGAGGGTGTTACAGTAATGCAAATAAGAACAGCTTCTAGTTCAAAGCTCTAACCATCAATGATGCTTTTTTTTTTTTGGTAAATAAGCCTCTAACAATAGGTGTTACATTAAAATAGCTGTCCCACAAAATTACCAAAAAAAAAAAAAGGCTTTATAAGCAGAAGTAAAGACATTTTCAGATGCTTATAGTCGAATTGTATTATAAAACACAGGGTAAGTAAATATGAAAGAAAAAAATCCAGGTTAATTCTTCTTGAAAGGCAGGCTACTGCATTATAAAATATTTGAGCCATGACCAAAATAGGACACAACAAATGTTTAGTGACAAGGCATTCTGCATAACAGAACAGTTAGTTACCACCAGGAACTATTTGCAAAGGCTTCTTCTTCACCAGTCCTGAGCAGCTAACTTGTTTTATCAATGCAACAATGCTGAATGCTTCGGGCTCTTTCACAGGTCCACTGGCATGTTCCTGAGATCACTGTCCAAGGCAAAAACATCCATTTCAGAGGAACAGTCTCCAAGGACAATGACCATTTGCTTGTTGAGGTGATGAGGATGAACTAAAACATCTTCTCAAATGCTGCAGTTCAAAGAAAGTGGATCTGATGAGAAATAATTTTGAAAATTGCATTTGGAAGAGAATATGCAATGCTATGAAAGAGGCTAAGATACAGAAGCTGGAAACAAATACAGTGTTCTGGCTCTCCTGGGGACTTCCAGCTATTGCTTTGTTTTGTTTCCATTCAGACATCTGTTAAATGGGTATAATTTTTCTTACATACTTCACAGTAGTGTTTAATTACTTGCTTAAAAAGTGACCATGGATTGTAAGGTACATTATGCTAGAGAAGCACACTTTGTAACTGAAAACTTAGTCTATGGCTCTCATGTGTTATCTTCTATCCAAGACTTGCATTTCATTTACAAAAAACTATATTTTTATGAGCAGTACCTGTAAGATGGAAAACACTTGGGTGTTTCAAGAAAATTAAGATTTCTGCTCTGTTAAGCCACATGGGAGTTGTATCTTACCAGGAACATTCCATCCATGAAGAATTGCCACCAAGAGGTGACACTCATAGGAGATCCAATTTAGACTGGAAGTTTGTTTCAAAGGAAAAGCAGACCTTGGGGAACATCCATTTAAATTTCCAGACAAAATGTTTGAGGTGGTGGAACCTTGCTTATATTCCTTCAAGGTAAAAAAGCAAGATTTTACGCACAGACCACACATATAAACAAACCAGTTTTTGCTGTGTGCCTACTACATGTCAAATACATATATACATATGTGTATTTATATATATATAAAAATACGTAAATATATAAATATGTAAATATATAAATATAGGCAATTGTGACAAAAAAACACAAACAATTCAGACAGTTAATTACAATGATATAGCAATCATTAATACATCATGTAAGGAATAACTATGTCAGCATATTTCTGCTGCTGAACTTCACGCTGACAGCCTTGCCACTTTAGAGTGGTAAGCTCCAGTAGGAGTCATCCTTCTAGACATAATCCTTATTTTAGGAATTAAGAGTTTACTTTATCTCTTATAAGAGAAGAATAATCAGTCCAACTGAGGAAGCAATTAACATCTCTTTTCTTCTCTAGTACACCAGGAACACAGTAATAATTGAAATTTTGCTAAAGTCAAGTTCTACTTGGTGCTCAGAAGTAGCTGAGCTGTGGTAGCCCTTTCTCCATCTACCTTGACTGATTGTGGTGTAACATATGGTAAACAAACAGGAATATATTTACCCTGTTTTTAGCTTCATTCAGGTTCTCTTTTCCCACTGCTCCTGCTGGGACATGCAGCTGAGGAGCCTACTTGTAGGAGCTTCAGATCCAGACGGTCGGGACGAATGGAGAGATCTTTAAAACAAGGTGTTGGAACTTGTGGTTTATTGCTAAGGGCGTGGGTGAAAGGGCCCTGCTCGGAGCTGCGAGCCGCAGCTCGGAGCAGGGCTGTGAGCAGGAGGGTGAGAGAGAGTAGAGTAAGAGAGGCAAGAGCAAGAATAAGAGAGGTAAGAGAGAGAGAGCAAGAGAGTGAGGTTCCCGTTACAATAAAATGAAATCTTCTTCTGTGTTGAATATTCTACTTTTCACTAACCAATCCTAATACAAGATACAAATCCTATAGCATTTACATACAGCCTATAAGAATCACTACATTACCATACTGTGTTACACTTTAAACCCTAAAAACTACTCTTTGGACCCCTCTGCCAAGCTAGCAGGGTCTTTTTCTGACCTTTGGACCTGTCTGCAAGCAGAGGGAATTGTTCAGTCATGAGAGGATTACTTTCCGCTGGCCATGCTATTGTTTTCTAGTTGTTCAGTCACTAAGGTTTGGTAAGTCAAGGATGGCTTTCATTTCAATCTTGCATATAGTTTCCATATTCTCAAAATCTTTTGCCAGGCAGTCATAAGGTTTTCCATTTTCATCTTCCCCAACACTTACTTTTCCTAAATCCCACTTTCTGACAATATCAACACTTCAGTCTCAAACTTTATGTGCCCCAAAAGTGATGTGATGCTCAGACTTCTCAAGCACTCAGGAATACTACTGATTTTAAACAAACTGAGGAGAAAAAAAAATCAAAAGTCAGTCTACTTGTTTAGTGCTTGGTTAATGCTTTAAATATATAACTGGGGACCACCAGATTGGGCTGCTTGGCCTAAATAGCCTAAGACATGCTAAGATGAGCAGTTAAACAGTTAAACTGCCAAGGAGGCAGCTAAACTGCAGCACACACTAGAAGAAAAAAACCCAACCATATGCTCAAGGTGCTGTGCTGGGGAAAGAAAGAGGCTCTGTTGTGCAGGCTGGGGCTGTGATCAAACATAGTACACCTGAAGTGGTTCACCATACCAAGCTTAATCAAGAAATCCCAGTACAGCCTGAGCCCACTAACTCCAGACAAGCATGAAGTGTAAAGCTACTGCTGCAAAAAGAGGTGATTGCTGTTTTGAATTGCATAAGCAGTAGCATTACCCAGTGAGGAATCAAGGGAGCAATAGAAGCACTATTTTACATCAACTCTGTGAGGCCAGGTCTGCATTTGTACACACCACTCCGGTGCTGCCATTACCTTCGTTTGTGTTATGCCAAGATTTATTTTGTGAGTTAAGTTGGTGCTGGTGGAAAAGCACTGACTTGGACCCAAAATATGAAATAAATCAGAAAGAAACCAATGAGGGCAACTAAAGTGATAAAAGACTGAAGAAATATGTTCAGTGCAGACTGCTAGGAGAACCAAGCGTGCATTGTTTAGGGACAACAATTTGATAGCATGCATGTACCTGGAAACGATTAATTGTGAGTGCAGTTTATTCTCAGGTATGAACATGGACATGAGAAAAGAAAAACTTTAACTAGTTTCTCAATATCAGAGAGAGTAAATCCCTGTTTTCTATGGATTCATGGATAACCGTTTATGTGGACTCAGTACAAAATCACACAATTATCTCATTTCTCCTCCTCAGTCTCCTCTCACCACAAAGTTTGAAGGGACTTCATATTAATAAGGGGTCTACCCATCCAAAAAAGTGCATCTGAAATTAGCAAATATTTTAAAAAAACTCTAGGGGTAAAGTAGAAAATGACAGACAACCAGCTTACTAAACACCAGATTAACAGTAAAAGTATATGAATAAATAGCAGATTTTTTTCAGCAATGAACCAGTCCTCTATTAAGTAGCTAAATTATGTCAGGGAAGGAAATGGATAATAGATTCTGGCATCTCCTTATGTCATCCTTGTATTATTACAGGAGGAATACCTAAGAATAGAAGTTAAATTGTTCTGTCAACTCTGTTTACTTCTAACTCTAGATCTCTGACACTTGGCAAGACAGTTTTTGAGGAGGGTAAATTTTAAGCGCTGCAACCTTGAAATTCACAGCATCTAACTTTGAAAGGAAAGTGAAAAACATAAAGACATACTGACTGAATTTTGAAAATATATTGGTGGCATAAAGCACAGGGTCTTACTGTGACCATGTATCAAAAGCCACCAAGCAAGACTTAAGAAAGTCAAAGGACAACAGTTCTTTTTCTCTTTGGCAAAACAATTTTGTAACACCAGCCACTTTATAGAAGTACATTGAAGGAATACATCTGTTGCCAGTGACATTTTCCATGGGAAATAGTAATAAATAGATAGCTTCAACTTCAATAGGGAAGCCCTTTTTTTGCACAGTTTAATATTATCAAATGAGGTTCAGAATAACAGATCTGCCCATTTTCAAAATCAAGGAAGTTATCAATATTGTGGTTTAAGTAATACCTTAAAATGCAGATATCTGTATATTTATTGCTTGGCCATACATACAGACAACACCAAGTTGATCTGCTGGAGGGCAGGAAGGCTCTACAGAAGGATCTGGACAGGCTGGATCAATGGGCTGAAACCAATGGTATGAGATTCAATAAGGTGAATTGCCAGGTCCTGCATTTGGATCACAACAACCCCAGGCAGCAGGACAAGCTGGGGGAAGAGTGGCTGTTGGGAAGCTGCCCAGCGGGAAGGGACCTGGGGCTGCTGGATGACAGTGGCTCAACACGAGCCAGTGTGTGCCCAGGTGGCCAAGAAGGCCAATGGCATCCTGGCCTCTATCAGCAATGGTGTGGCCAGCAGGAGCAGGGAAGTGATCATTCCCCTATACTTGGCACTGGTGAGACCACACCTTGAGTATCTCAGGTTCTGGGCCTCTCACTACAGGAAAGACATTGAGGTGCTGGAGTGCATCCAGAGAAGGACAACAGAGCTGGTGAAGGGTCTGGAATGTAAGTCCTCAGACAAGAGGCTAAAGGAGCTTGGGATGTTTAGCCTGGACAGAAGGAGGCTCAGGGGAGATCTTACCTCTCTCTCTACAACTGCCTGAAAGGAGGTTGTAGGAAGCTAGGGCTTGGTCTCTTCTCACAGGCAACCAGCGACAGAACAAGGGAAAATGGCCTTAAGTTGCACCAAGGGAGGTTCAGGCTGGATATTTTGAAAAATTTCTTCAGTGAAAGAGTGGTTAAGCCTCAGAAGTAGTGGAGTCACCATGCCTGGAAGTGTTCGAAAATGAGTAGATGTGGCACTTGGTGATATGGCTTAGTGGGAATAGTGGTATTTGGTCAAAGGTTGGATTCAATGATCTTGAAAGCTTTTCCAACCTTAATTATTCTATTATTCTCTTTTATGTATTTTCTGATGAGTTATGGCTGGTATCAGTTTCCCAAGGTGTTGTCCCTGTCTCAGTCCTTGTTAGCCAGACAGCAAGTCAGCCTGGAGAATCTTCTCATGTTCTTGTTCTTTTTGCTGTGTATGTTTCTTTAGTGTAGAAGAGTTAATGGGTTTCCACTTTGTGCCAAGCTCCATGTATAAGCAGAGAATAAAAAGGAAGTCAAGTCGCATAAACATTAAGTAAGCTGAATGTGGTGTAGAGCACTATCCAAATGTACTCTGGGTTAAAACGGCTGTAGGAGTGTTTCAGGGGGGGATTATTTTCCAACTACTTTTCATCCCTTGGGAGTTTGAGTATCTCCTTTCCCTTGTAAAAAGAAATGGAAGAAGACACCTGGAACTTCACAGGCAGTCATTCATAAGCTAGACCCTGAACAAAAGCAATGCTGATGAACTGCAAGCTGGCCAGCTCTTTGAATGCAGACAGATGAACATCAGGAGTTGTTATCTGCCAAATGAATGTCAAATTTGACCCACTTTATCGAATTTTTTGGTCGGTTTCTGGCACATTGTCTGGTTTTAAGAGCATGTATTCCATCAGATTAACATGGTGGGGGTGCTGGATCTAAGCAAAGTGTTAGAGAGCTGGTGGTCTACAGCTGGTGGTCTATACTGTTCATTGGCACATACTGATTTAACAGCACTATGTCTACTATAAATGCAGTCCTTCAAATCATCCTTTGTTATACTTCCTGGATCGAGTCTTTGAAATTCTACTGCTAGTCTGCCTGATGCAAAACCATCCTTCACAAATATGATGACATATTTAAAAAGTTTGGAAGCACTGGCTCCTTTCCTGCCTAGATTTTGCAGGCTCAAAGGACGTAAACCTGACATTCCAAATATCTGTTATCCATCGCATGTGTCTGTATATATTACTTTAATTTACAGGAAAAATATAGCAATGCCTTTTTGTTGCTGGGAGGAAGGACAGTTGCTGGACAAAGAGGATGGATTTTTATCTTTTTTTAATAAACACAAGCATATCCTGAAGGAAATTTTAGTGACTGATGACTGTTTTCAAACATTGTGAACATTTGCCAGACCCAACATGGCACCATAACAAAAATGCTGTAGTTTCTGTGATCCAGCTCAGGGATTTGCAAACGTTTACAAGGCAGAACTACTACCCTACAGAATTTATTGTGGGCTCCTATGCACTTTTTTAATCATGCTTTTCATTAAAAGTGCAAAATAGCCAATGCAAATGATAGGTTATTTGATAACCACTGGCTTTATTGCTTGTGATAAAAGAATTGCACTTGGTTGCATTCACCTCACATTTAGGAATAAGGAAGAAGGGAAAAAGCAGAGCTGCATAACTAGCATAAATGATCAACAAAACGTTTTTGTTTGAATACAAAAGATACAAAACATTAAACTTAACTGGATGCTAAAAAGCAATTAGGGATTGTTTGATAAACTGAGAGGAATTTTAAAGTGAAAGCCCCTGGGAAAAAATTTGCAAAATCATAAAGATTGACTTAGCTAAGTGTAGTTGTGGCCTTGCTTTATCTGGCCAACAAACTGCTTTCTTAAAATCAGAGAAGGTCTTGGGAGACTACAGGAATATCAGAAAGAAAAATATACGGCCAGGAGTGAATTAGATAAAACCAAAAACCTGATGGTTTTATCCAAAGGAATGATAAACAATTCAAATCTAGGGCCATGCAAGGGCACCTTTATTTTTTAAATCAGTCTTCAGTTATTGTCTTCTTTTGACAGTAGTAGTATTGCAGTGGCTGTGATATGCTAATGTATAGTGAAGTCAAGACTGGAAGAGAAAAGTTAACAAATAATGGGAAGACAAACTTTCAGACACAAATATTCTGAGTCTGAAACAGAGGCAGCAAACTTCAAAGTCAAATTCAAACTAAAAAACAGATTCTCTGAATTTTACTCAGATTATATCTTTCAGATTAGGACGCTGCCTATAGAGCAGAGAGACAGGCATAAGACTTTCTCTGCAGGACAGAAACAGGAAGATATTTTTTGTTGAAGACAGGTGAGGCCTCAGAAATAGGGAAAATTATAAAATGCCACAAAACTAGTATCACTAATGAATAGATGTTTTTAATGCCTAATAGAATAAGTAGTTTTTGATGTTTGTGTGTCATTTGGAGATATTTTGCATAGTGTATTTTTTAACATTTATTTTAGAATGATAAAAAGATGTGCAGTATTTTTTAACATTAATTTTAGAATGATAAAAAGATGTGCAGTAAAAGAGATATATTCTGAATATGATGACAGTTCATTTCTGTCTTAAGTATATTGTACTCAGGTGACTGTCAATTAAATATAGTTTGCATTTATCATAGTAAGAAAGAGATTATCCACTTAATAAATGTAACTAACTCTTTTTCTCTTTTTTTAAATTTATGGCCACAGACAGATATTTCAGGAGGATAGCAAAAGATTAAACATAAACTCAAGGCATTTCATTTAGTGTTCAAGGAAAGATGATTGAACACCTTCAAAGTTGCCACTGAGAGCTATAGATTTATCTGAGAGATTTGGAACTTTTTGATCAAATGAAGATTCAAAGCCTTCCCAACTGTGCTGTATTTATGGAATTACTACACGAAAGGATTTACTGGTTTGGAGGCGGAGATCAATAACAGTTTGTGAAAAGCCCAAGTTAGAAACGTGTTGAACTAAGACAAGCGTTTAATATAGAGTTCATCACTATAGACTTTAAATTGTCCAGCATAAAAAGAGGGACTGATGTTTGACCTTCATCAGTTCCTCACTGAGGAAGAAAAAAAAAAGGTATATTTATGGGAAAAAAAGGATGAAAAAAGGCCTTAAAATTGAAGTGGGAGATTTGGCACACCAGTTAAAGGTGATGGATGGGCATTTCCAAGCAGGCCTTGGCAAGGCAACACAAGGCCTGATGCTCATTTATAAATAATTTGTTACCGTTCGACTGCATTAGCCTTTCTCCAGAGTCCAGGATTCTTTGTCAGACAGCAAAAGAATGTTGCATGTTTTACTAGCTAAATTACTAGTCTATCTATAGGTGCAAATTTTGAATGAAATTAAAGATTTAGGCCTTCTTTCGGCAAATGAAAAGACTGCTAAAAGCTCTTGACCTTTGTCTGTTCTTACAGGACAAGATCTTAGCCTCCCTTATGGGAGTTTTATGCAGTAATTTCTGTGAGGCCAGAATTTCATCCAGTCTTTGGTGAAAGTGATGCAAGCTTAACTGGGTATCACCAGCTGGTATCTCAGCATTAAGAGTTGTTTTTCAGTGAAGAGCCTCTATGCCCAAAAGAAAACTAAAAATTTCAAAGAAAACCTCTAGAAAGTGACAATTCAACATCAGGTGAATTAGAGTGGATGGGCTAGGAGCTTTTGCTGTGAGATTTAAGGACAGTGATTTACACCCAATACCCATCCAGTGGCAAATCATGTTCTTTTGGGAGTAGTTCCTTAGCATTTTCCAAATCCCATCTCTCTCTCCATCAAGAAGCAGGTTCATTACTGAGCATAGAGCAATATTCTGGAGTACAGGTCACCAGTGTTTCTTCCTTCATTTTCTTTTTATAGGAGGAAAAGAGCAATTCTCATAAAAGTGCAATGTGTTACTGACACAACCCCAGTGAGGACAGGGGATGCCACAGACAAATAAAAAAGGAGAAGTTCACAGTTTTGCAGAGGTAAAAGAGCTTGCTTTGGACATGATGTTGGATGTTTCCTTAACACAGGCAGTAAAGTGACTATGGAGATGAGGTGGACCAACTTGAGATTATTGCAGCAGGGACTGTGGCAGCAACAGCTCAGACTGGTGCCTATTGTCCAATTCAAGCATGGACATGGACAAACCATTAAAACTTGGAATTAACAAAGAAGGAAGGATGGGAAAACATATATGTGAGCTTTACATGATACAGATAGATGTGTGAAACTTTCTCCTCCAATATGTCTTTGACTTTTCTCCTCCATGAAATCAAGCTCACATCAGTTATTTCACTGTCTTGTCTGATTTTAAACTATTAGCTTTTGAAGTTAGGGCTGTAACCCCTAAAGAGAATAAAGTAAAGGAGAGCTTCAAGAACACCTAAATGATTCAGGAATCTCAGGCTTACTGGACTTGAATGAGGTTTAAGAGACTCAAAAAGCAATTTAGCCCTGTGGGAAAATGTTATGTACAGTGCTTAATCCACTGAATTCTAATTCCTATAAAAATTCAAGGTACAGTATGAAAAACAAAAAAATCAAATCAAGACCTAGGTAGGGAGTTATGTAAAGCAAAATCTGAACACATTAAGATGGGGCTTGACCAAAGTTACAATTACTGTGATTTTTCTCATTTACTCATTTTCTTCACTACAGTTCAGAAACAAATTTCTGACATAATTTAAAACTGTCCTGAATACTTAGACTTAGTCTCAGAAAGTAAACCTTTCCTTTCTTAGGTTTGTGTTTTAGAGTTGTTTTCATACTTCTTTAGAGTAGTCATAAAGCTGCTACATTACTTGCCTCTAAGATCACCATTAAATCATGGGAAGTGTTGGAAAACTGTCACAAAATGAAAGAAGGTTAAAACCACAGTCATGAGAGTACAAGCTTCCCTGAATTTTGGGTGGTTTGTCGGTGAGATGCCCCTCCATCACTGAGAAGATCATTGCTTTCTTCAGGGTGATGTGAGAGCAGGCCTGGAAAGAAAGGAGAAAGCAGGGGAAGGAGAGCAGTGGAAGGTATGAGCAGAGAGAGAAGATAAAGTAAAGAAACAAAACAAAACAAAACAAACAACCAAAACAAAACAAAGCAAAAAAAAGCAAGCAAGCAACCAACAAAATAACCAAAAAAAAAAACAAAAAAAAACCCAAACCAAAACAAAACCACCCAAAAAACCAACCAACCAACCAACCAACCAACCAACCAAAAAAACCCACAAAAAAAACCCACCAAAAAACCCCTAAAAAAAACAACAAACCTCCCCCCCCAAAAAAAAAACAGTGCTAAATTCTGGCACAAAAGTGTTCTAGTAACACCAAAGTATTTTGCTTCCTTTTACTAAAACTTTTTTTCCCTTCTTTTTCTTTAAAATAACACAGCTGAGATATTTCCAAGCAGTCAAAAGTGCAAAGGTTAATGAAGTATCTCATTAATCTTTCAAAATTGTAGCATGCCCTTGTGACCCTTGGGTCCACAATATAACAACAGTATTCGGGTTATGATTCAGAAGAGCCAAAAATAAGATCAAAATCCTGCAAATAAAACCCCCAGCATGCCTCAGAATACTAGGTGTAGAGTGCCATACTATCCCATGGCTGGGAGGGTAGCTGGCTTCTGGGAATATGCTATACCAGCTGTTATGCTGTATGGCTCAACACAGAGAAGGCAAGTGTTTTATCTCTTCCCTTTCTGCTTTATTTGCCAATTTGTTTGTGATTCAGTAGTGGTGAAACACTTGGTAGACAGTACCACAAGTACAGAGCAGGAGGACAAGGTGCAGGACAGGCACAGTGGGCTGCCATGCAGATTTCTGAAACAGCATCAGACTGTCTCACCTAAAGTATATCCTTTTGGAACAAAATGAAAGTAACTGCAGACTGCTAAAAAGAGACAGAGGGAGCCAGGTAGCTTTTGGAGTAGGGAAAGCACTCATTAGCAAGCTCGAGGCAGAAATCACTGAAAAGGCAGCACAGCCTATCTTCTTCCCTTACTAAGAAATGCCAGCCTGCAGAGGTTCCTTGGACACGCAGGGACACTGGCCCCTGAACCACTTTGTGACAGCTAATGGGAAGGCTTACAGGCCAGCCAGGTGCTATGGAGAAAGAGAACTATAGCCAGTGGAGTGTGATTTGTTGGTGGTCACTGTTTGCTGTCTATTCTGTTTGGTTTTCCTTCTTTTTTTTCTCCTTTAATTTGTCTTCCTACTGGAACAAAACAGTTCATCTAGACCACTTCAGATGTCTGATAGGCGATACAGATCCTGCTATCCTTCTTGAAAGATTAATCCAATCTACAATCTTATCATTCTACCCACAGGCTTACGTATGTTTTCACTCTGAAGGGTGTAAAATTGGGTTGCTATGTCTGTCTGATAGAGCAGTACAAGCAAATAATAGCGGGTCACTCCTATTTATTCGTATCACACTGTTGGCTACAGATTATGACATCCATTGTTAGGTACCATCCAAACAAAGCATGAGAAATAGCACCTCGTCAAAAATGTGTGATCAGGGAAGGAGGATTTCATAGAAATAGGCTGAAGCATGGAGTAGCAATGTTTACTAATACACTGCAGCTCTGAGGATACTCAAGCCTGGAAGATAGCTTGTCAGTTAGGGGGTTAAGTAGCCGAAATAGAGTGCTGTGTGAATAGCAGCCCTCTTCTTGGTGCCTAACTAGCTTGGGAACATTTACACAGCATTACAAGTTATCTGGTAAGCACAGCTAAAGCTGGTTTAAAAAGCTCATTAAGGAATTCTGTAGCATACCTGGGGCTTGATCCTGAGCCTCATGTCTCTCAGCTTTACACAGATCACTGGTTGTCTCACTTAGCTCTTCCCTCCCTCGCTCTCCCAGCTCATATTTAGAAAGCAGTGAAGAATAACAATTCATGTCTAGCAAAGCCTGGACCCTCCCTCAGAGACACCTCTGGTATGAGAGAGTTCTTGCTCTGTGCCTAGTGAAGACAAAGCAGCCAAGGGTGACTAACAGAATGTAAACTACAACTCTTAATATCATGCAAGCAACTGAGACAACCTAATGTGAATATTAAGACCTGATTCACATATATAAAAAATACCCCACAATATAAAGCAAAACTTGATTTTAAGCTGAAAGTAAAACTGCATGAATTAATATTTAAAATCTACAGTACTTCAGATAAAAAGGTGACAGCCCTTATTAAATGGAACTCCAGCTTCAGAAGAGAAAAAACAAACAAAACTGAACAAAAAACCAAACCTCTTGGCTAGACATGAAATTAGTTGCCTGTAATGTTTCATTTATATTGATAGTAAAGCCTTTGGTATGGAGAATGTTGTTTCTTTATTCACAGGTGTAAATGGGGCTGCAAGCTGCTAGATCAGATCCCCAGTCACTACACCAACAGAACATAAACCAGCAAATTCCCCACCAATGCAACCCAAAAGCAAATAACTCCATCCCAAAATGCATACAACCTGCCAAACTTAAGCCATCCTGATGATAATTAGAAAACATGGAAATCAGATGTCACTGTTGATCAATTTCAAAGTCCACTCTCATGACCTGGTATTACCTTACTTGCTTGATAAGATAGAGAAGAAAGGAGAGGAGAAGAGAAGAAGAAGGAGAGGGAGAGAGAGAGGGAGGAGGAGAAAGAGCAGAGTTATGCCACGTTAAACCCAGAGCTCTGCATGACAAGGTTTGACCCAGGTCTCATGGCTCCTCCTGGAGAGCAGCTCTCTGCAGTGCAGGTCCCAGGCCCACCCTGGAGACAGGGGCAGACATGGGCACACCCACAGCAGGGCTCAGGCAGGGGCTGAAGGTCCCGGTCTGGGCTGGGACATGTCCCCTGGGCCCTTGGCAGGAGATGGTGGGGCTGGGGGTCCCAGGGGAGGCCAACCCCAGCCATTGAGGCCGGTGAGCACTTCCAGGACCCTGTCAGGACTACAGCTCATCTGCTCTTCTTCAGACACTGGTGGCTGGACTTTGGAGACCACTTCCCCTCCTCCGGATGCTGTAGGGAGCAGTGAGGCCACCCCTGAACTTCCTCCTCTCCAAACCAGACAAGCCCGGTGCCCTCAGCCACTCCTCCGTCATGTCTGATGTTGCTCCATCCCAGGTGCAGAATCTCATGCCACTGGTGACTGCCCAATGCTCCAGTCTATCCAGATACCCCTGCAAGGCCTCCCATCCTCTGAGACAGCCAACAGCACCTCCCAGTTTGGTTTCCTCTGCAGACTTACTAACTATGCGTTCAGCTCCTATATCCAGGTCATCCATACGAATATTGAACAGAACTGGCTTTAGAATTGCACCCTGAGAAACACCACTGATCCCTGGTCACCAGCCAGATGTAGCCCCATGTGCTGTAACCCTTCTAGCTCTGCCCTTCAGCCAGTTCTTTATCCTTTGCACCATGCACCTGTTCATCTCAGCTGGACAGCTTGTCCAGAAGGATACTGGGAGGGCCACTGTCACCTTTCAATCAAACTGGGTTTTACATAGAAATATGTGCAGGAATTATTGCTTTCTCCCCTCTCTGTTCAGCTTGCTCACGTCATAGCACCGCTGTTACAACACAGACACACCTGACTCCAAGTTGGTCGAGCAGGAAAAGCCCCTTTATTTACATTATATGACTACTTAAAGAAATCTAACAATGAGCATGGATTGGACAGTGATGAAGAGACCCTCTGACTCCACTGGTTCATCACAGTGTCAATCAATGCTCACTTTCTTCAAAGAGGAAGTGAGGAATTCTGTTTATCAGAAAGACTGTGAGAAAGTGTAACAAGAATGTATCAACATCAGAAGGCCAAAAACACCAGGGCAACATCTCACCCTTTTACCATTTAAAAAAGAAAAAAGAAAAATGGACAATGTAGAAAGGGAAAACGAACAATGACCAGTCTGTGCTCGTGGTCGTCTGAGTCCTCATTCAATGAGTCATCCACTTGATGGTTTTCAGTTTGGTCACCGTTTCCATCCTACCTCTGCGCTTGCAGGTCAGGATGGACACACCTCGAAGGTACTCAGTGTGCCCCAGTATCTGCGGACACACATGCATACCTGCACCCCGAAGCAACAAGGTCACAAGAACCTTCCCACTGTTCGGTGACCAGATTTCGCACCCGAACTTTGGTCAAGGCAGATGTGTCTCGCCCGAAGCCTGTAACAAGAAGTGGTGATTCAGAATGACAGGATTATTTGAGTTCTGCGGCACCTAAGGTCACTGACGATGCAGAAAGCCTTTGTCAACCAGCAGTGTGGGGTTCCACCCTGCACTCCCCGTTTTTGTTTTTCAAGAACCCACTTCAGAGTACCGTGAGCACGTTCTACAGTGGCTTGACCAGTCAGGCAATTGTCGGTTGTCAAAGCAGAAGGCATGCCTAGAGAGGCAAAGGCCTGCCCCCAGTGAGCACTGACACCGCAAGCCTTTTCTCCAGTGTGAGCAGAAACTCACATCGCAGAGGAGAATGTGTCCACCATCACATGCACATACTTGAGTCAGCCAAACTTAGTAATCTGGGTAACATCATCCCGACCCTCTGTTGGCAACATCTGAAATTGCTTCTGCAATATATGTGCGTTCTGATGGAAAAACCCATGCGATACCATGACCTGCACAAGTGTATCAGTCTGAGGTGCTACCCATACTGGGCTAGCTAACTTGTCAGCTCTTGTGTTACCTTCTGCTATAAATCCTGGCAAATCAGTGTGACTCCTCACATGCAAAGCATAGAGCGGATGAACCCTGACCTGAATGACACACCACAAGGTTTTCAGTAAATGAAGCAAGGCAGGTTTACTGACCTCCTTCAAAACTGAACAACCTAACTGCTGTGTGATGTCGGCCACATAGGCTGAATCCGTGACCAAACAGAAAGGATCCCGAGAAAAATCCTTCAAATGCCATGACAGCCCTCAATTCAACCAATTGGGCTGAGCCAGTCTCATGACTTTCCAGAACCTGCCACTCAGATTCACCTGCCAAGTAACAATGGCCTTTCCTGGTCGTTCTGAGCCGTCAGGAAAGACAGCGGGTCCTTGCATCGGCCTCTGACTATGTCTGGGCGGCAAATAAAAATGATTTGATTTTGCCACATACAGTAGCCTGTGGCTGGGCAGATGACAAGTGATCTGCCCTGAAAAACTGTCAAGAGCACTTTGCAGAGCAACATTTCTTGCAAAGGCCACCTCACAGTCCTCTTGCAATACCAGGAGTATGATTTCTGCAAGATCTGCTCCCCTCAACTGCAATCACCATTGCCGGCCTGTGATCAGGAGGAGAGCAAACAATCCAAAAGATGGGGATGCCGTCTTTCATAACTGATGGTGCAGAAAGACCCACTCCAAAACGTGCAAGGGATCAGACCATTTGTCATTCCATTGGCCAATGCTACCTGTAGGTTGTTGATCTGGAACAATAATAAAAACAGTTACATCAAAGGAAGGATCAATGCGATAAATTTGGCAAGCACAAATGGCTTGCGAACTTTTTCCAGCGCTCACAGCGCATCACAAATAAATATTTTCAAAGAGCCACAAACCACTGGCAAATGGCCGGCGAGTTTCGCATGCCCAAGGGCAAAATCCTTCATTGATATCTCTGTGCAGGTTCATCAGTGTTGAAAACTGGCACTGCGAAAGCAAATTTTGGATTATCATCAGGATACAAAAGAATTGAGAAAAAAAAGCCAGTCTTTCAAACAGTGATGAGAACTGACACCGTGAATGCAAACTTTGATTTATCATCAGAATACAAAAGAGTCAAACAGAAACAACCTGTTAAATCAATCATGAAAAATGGTCAGTCTGAGAAATGGTGGGAGACGGAAGACGAGGCTGCGGCACCCCCCTCTGCTCCATCACCACAGTGGCCCCCATTAAAAATCCGCCTTGATCTGCACCCCCCAGAGGGACAGGACATCCCTCCCCCAGAGGGTAACAAGAATTGAAGCGATGAGAGGTCGAATCGCGGCCACTTGGCCCTCCTGGGTCGTGATCACCACGGACTGCCGGCTCCTGTAGCACTGCGTCGCTCCACCCAGCCCCTCACCAAGCGCCCCCACTGGATCCAGGGGCCATTCTGGGGGCCAGGCAGCCAGGGGGAGGATCGTGATGTTCACACCAGTGTAAAGAAGCCCGTGGAGATGGATCTCCGGCGGTGCCCCACCAGGGAAGGACACGGTGCACCACTTCTCGGGACGTTCTTCAGTCAGGACCGCTGACCAATGAAGTTCAGGCGGTCCAGAGAGCCCCAAGCCACCGTCCTCCCGCGACCGGGCAGCTTCCCTGCAAACACAAGACTTAAAAGAAAAAAGTTGAGAAATCCGCGCTGCCTTTGGAACCACCGGTTCCCCGTCCGCTTCTGCGGAAGACAGAGGCAGCGCGGCCAAGCCAGCAGTTGGGGCTGCGCCAGGCTCAGCGGAGTCCGCGGCCGCCATCGGGACCGCCCTGGCCCCATCTCCCTCCGCGGAAGGAGCGGGGCGGAGCGCCGAGGAAGCAGGCTCACGGGGCGCCGCGTACCCCCTCCGCGCCGCTGCCATGGGGACCAGGCCGGCCCTGGCAGTGCCCGTGTTCGCCACCACGGCACGCGAATCCGGCGCGAGTTGGCACGGGGCCGCCTCAGACTCGCCTCCTCCCGGGGCGCGGGGGACGCAGAAGAGGCCGGCCCCCCAGACAACGGAGGAGGCTGCGGCGGGCCACTCCCACCTGGGGCAGGGGAAGGGCAGGGCGCAGGAGAAGCTGCCTCCCGGGCAGCCCCGCCCCCGCCCCACCCAGCGGGCACAGACTGTGCAGATGCCGGGAGCACCCTGGGTGGCAGCTGGGGCTGTGCAGGCGCGGCCACAGTCGGGGCCACTTTCCCGCAGCTCCCGGCAGCCCCCCCTACCCCAGGCAGAGGCGGCGGAGAAAAGGGGGGATCCAGGATCACCCCCGGGGGGGCGCCGCCCACGGCCAGCTGGGTCATTGATGGCACCACCCGCTCCTGGCAGGGCGCAGCCAGCCACCTCTCCATCAGGGCGGGGGCTGCCCCGGACCTGGCAGCCTCACGCGCCTGTGCGCACCCAGCAGGTTGTGTCGTTGCCTCACCACTCCCGTTCCTCAGTCGGAGGTCACCACCTGTCGCTGTTACGACACAGAGAGAGAGAAAGACAGACTCACACTTGACTCCAAGTTGTTCGAGCAGGAAAAGCCCCTTTATTTACATTACATAACTATTTAAAGAAATCTAACAATGAGCATGGATTGGACAGTGATGAAGAGACCCTCTAACTCCAATGGTTCATCACAGTGTCAATCAATGCTCGCTTCCTCCAAAGAGGAATGCAAAACAATTCTGTTTATCAGAAAGACTGTGAAAAAGTGTAACAAGAATGTATCAACATCAGAAGGCTAAAAACACCAGAGCAACATCATAGTCTCTGTGTTCATTACTTCTCATCTACAGTCTGAAACCGATTGGCTGGGGTACAACTAATTATCAGTGGAGATCAAGGACTACCCTCAAGATCCTGTAAATAGTAACAGCCATAGAAAGGTTAACAATGGTAACAATAATGTGTTGTTGTAGGGAAAAACATCATCATTTCCTATCACGTTTGCAACATTTACTTGGGGACACTAGGAGTCCTGGAGATTTCAGTGTAACATATGTTCTTGCCACATTTCTGCGGGCTCAAAGGCTGGTGAATACATAACATGGTCTCTTGCACTAGAGACCAGTTGCAAAATTATTTGGGAGTTCAGAAGACTTCCTAATGAAAAACCCATGTAATTCACTGAAGGCAATACTTTTATCACATCAGAGCTGCAATAGAGTCGCATCATTTGGTGGTGAGACAAGACACACAACACACTAGCATATCTAGCCCTCAGGGGTATCAGCCAGTAATCCATTATATCAGGAAAAGCAGAAGGTGATGCCACATTCAGAAAAAAAGGCTTTAATTTATAAGTTAAATAATTTTATATGTTCTAAAAAGAGAAGAAAAACAGTAGAAAAAGACAGAAGTAAAATAAAAACCCTATTCTGCTGTGAACTCAACTTAGATATTTCACTGATCCATTGCAAAACATTCAAGTCATACATTTGGAAGAGATAATAGCTTCTGAATTTGTTAAAAATCTCTTATTACTCCAGGTTTATAAGAAAGTTCTTTCAATTTAATCACTTTTGAGACTAATGGAGCTTATTTGACTTTGTCCTGAAATCTTCTAGCTGGTTTAATTTAATATATTAATCATTCATATAAAAGTCTCTGAACAAAAGTCTTTTCCAATAAACGGCTTTCAGAGATTTATGGCCTCAGTATTTAGGAAAACTAGACAGTACCAAAAGTTACCCAAATCTCTCCCCATGCATACTGTTGTGTAGGTGTTTTAAAACTTGCATAGATCAAAAACTGGTTTGAAAAGCTAAATATTATGGATTTGGTTTACTTTTTATACCAGCTTCATAATTTTTCTGGTTTCAAGAAAATGCACACATGTGCTTTGTTTTGTATCATATAATTAATTCACTGTAGTTCTGTAAGTTGAGCAGTGCATCTGGGCTGAATAAATTATCTGAGCATGAATCAAGAAACATGTCTTCTGTCCCTTTTATCTGAAAGCCTTTCAAGTAAACTGTCATCCTATCGTGTAATGAATGAAAAAATTCCTTGACATTTAACATTGTCCTGATCATAGTAGTTGCACAATGGAGGGTTAGATGACACAACAAGGATTTATATGGCTTATCATCTAAACAGCTAGATTAGATGCAGCTGAGAACAACTTGCTATCCCGTTCCTCTTTGTCATTTCAACTTCATTTGTTATTGCATGACAATCTCTTCACATGTACAGCTTGGTGCAAGCATAATGCCCAATGCCCTCATATTCCTTTTTCTTTATGCTGCATTTTGTTTATTTTTAAGTTTATCGGAACCCTTTGCAATTTCAGCCAATTGTAAAAAAGCTCTAACTGATCTTGCTCATATTTACTTACACACTGCTGATCCTTCCTTTGAGACTCAGGGCTTGTTTATTTGTTGAGCACTTTTACTCTGGCTGGGATCATACCTTAACTCATGGTCTGGAAAACAAACTGTAAGATTTTCCACAAGCAGGACTGGTAAAGTAGCAGCAGAGACCTTGCAAGAACCTGATCAAACAATGACTTGACTTGGTGTTGTCGTTTAACCCCAGCTAGCAGCCAAGCCCCACATCTGCTTGCTTGACACGGCAGCCTCGACCACTCACACCTGGCAAGCCTAGCTAGCTCCACTGGCTGCCGGTGTCAAGAGTGGGCTGTCTCCCAGCTTCCGTGAAGCAGGAGTACAGCTAGGGATCTCCACCCTTATCACGGCCGTGTCCGTATCCGAGGGGAAGTAAAGGATCGAGGAGGAGACCTTTCTAGGTTCCGGAACAAAGTTTATTGGGAGGGTGAGGGAACAGAGCTGGACAACGAGGGAAGGAACCCAGAAAAGCCGCGAGAACAGGCTTATGGCAACTTAAATACGGAACCTCCCCCATGGGAGGGTACAAAGCTTCAGCCAATGAGGGGCAACAAGGGGTGTAACATAAGGCGGGATTACAGTCTTACATAACCAATAGGGAGTAACTTAGGCGGGGAGTCATACAAAGTAACAAATAGTAAACCGAGGAGGGGATGATTGATCCAGAACGTTCTGGAAGAATGGGCGGGGCCAGGAGGGATTGACAACTGTAAGGGCAGGGTTTAGGGTGAAGGACAGGGAAGATTCTTGACGGGTAGGCGGGGCTTAGGGTGATGGGCAAGGGTAAAGGCGGGAAAGGGAGAAACCATTTTATAACAACACAGGGGTACAACTGAGGGAAAAACCATTATAATAAGGGAACATACAACTGAATAACAACCAAATTAAACATAAACTGCAACACTTGCTCACTCCACCACCAGTAGGATTGGGAAGAGAATTAGAAGGGTAAAAGCTAGAAAATCTGTGAGTTGAGATAAAGACAGTTTAATAGAGAAAGTGAAAGCTAAATACAGAAGAAGAACAAAACAAGGAATTAATTCACTGCTTCCCATCGGTAGTGGGTGTTCAGCCACCTCCAGGACAGCAAGGTCCCCTCACATATGCTTGGAAAGACAAACATCATCAGTTGAAACATTACCCCTTCCTTCTTCTTCCCCCCACTTTATTTACTGAGTATGATGTCCTATCAGTGTGGTCAGTTTGGGTCACCTGTCCTGGCTGTGTCTCCTTGCAATCTCCCATGCACCCTGAGCTTCCTTGCCAGTGTGGCAGTATGAAAAGCAGAAAAGGCCTTGGCTCTGTGCAAGCGCTGCTCAGCAATAATAAAAAGATCTCTATATTATCAACCCTGTGTTCAGCACAAATCAGAAACACAGCCCCATATCAGCCACTGTGAAGAAAATTAGCTCCACCCTAAGAAAAACCAGCATACGTTGACCTGACATGTAATTTTTTTATAGTAGTACAAGACCCAGAGTGATGTAATTTCATCTATTTCAAGCAACTTTTTTGAGGTGCCAGATGGAAACACAATAATGAGAGATACTGATTCTAATAATGCTGTTTCATAAGTAATAAAGATCATTGAGGTGACTGACACTGTTCCTTTGCGCTCTGTGTTAAAACACTCAGCTCATTCTGTCCAGCTGCAGTTTCTGCAAGGCAGAAGAGCATTACTTTATCTTAACATTGCTCTTAAAATAGGAAGTGGGAATGACATGCTTCTTCAGAATGTAGAATCTGTCAATATAAATTAATTTTATGGTTTTATCTGAGTTGGAGTGGAGAGCTTCAGTGCTTGCAGATGTAATTTTAGCCTGGAAAATAGGATGCCTGGGAAATAGGACACTTGGGAAATAGGATGCTTTTGTGCATGTGGCTTGTGTGGACTTGCCTACCTGTTCATCTTTTCTCCCTCACCCCCAAGAGGCACTTTTGCCATTGGTGGGTTTCTAGATGATCTGACAGCAAAGCACGTCCTCCAGCCCCCTGTACCACATCCTCACTGACTTTGGGAAAAATCAAAGG
This sequence comes from Rhabdornis inornatus, assembly GCA_013397075.1. Taxonomy (NCBI): domain Eukaryota; kingdom Metazoa; phylum Chordata; class Aves; order Passeriformes; family Rhabdornithidae; genus Rhabdornis; species Rhabdornis inornatus. The sequence goes on from VWZS01009835.1 coordinate 820,152, forward strand.
CTGGGTGGAGGAGACAGACCCAGATTACAACTCCACTGATGAGGAGATTGCATCACAAGCATGATGCTGCCTCTATCAGAGCAGTCTCCATTCTTTTTGGTTTTCAAGACCCAGCAGGAAGAAACTCCAAAGGAACTGGTCTGATGGCACAGTTAACTTGATTTGAGTAGGAATTTGGGCTAGAGACCTCCTGGGATCCCTTAAAACCTGTGTTGTCTTACAACCTCAACAGTCAGCAGTGGTTGAGAATGCTGATGATACATCATATCAGCTAGCAGAGGGGACAGATTGTTAAAGAACTTTAATGAAAGTCTAACATTATTATTGTTGTGGTGAAGTATACAAATGGAGGATGCAAATCCATAGGAAACCAGACTTCATTAGTGTTGATGTCCTCCCAAAAATGCCTTTATCTTATATTTCCATGGGCAAAGTTGCCTTAATCTCTTTTAGGGTCTTAAAAACTAGGGTGCATCAACAGTAAAGCTTGCAAATTATGAAGAAAATGAGCTAATTTCCCATTTCTCCTTTTGTGCAGAGAGTGACATAAACACAGCAATAACCTGACATTTTATTTGATAAACTTTTTTCTTAAATATTTCAAAGAAACCTGACTTGCAGTAGTGCACAATCTGAAATTAGTTCCCTGACAGTCCCTCATGGTATCAGTTTCACTTGGGAAAAACTAATTAAATGTGAGTTCTCTTTGATGCAGGAAATAAATGTGTTATAATCACTCACCCCACAGGCAGCCCCTGTGCTTAATAATATACGCCATATGCATGGCATGACCAGATCCATCAGTTCTTCCATGGGTGAGCAGTAGCAAGCAGGCCTGCCACCAAACTCAGACCAAAAGGGAACTGCTGATGAAGAACTCTTGGGTCCATATTCCATTTTTAATGATGTTTAGGCACTGATTATCCCCCAAAATATGTAGGAGGAGCAAAGTTAAGAATATGGTTGCCAAAGGCAGTTTCTGTACTCAGTGTAGATAGACTCTGCAGCACTTTCTCACTTAGCAGAGAAAGGAACTTGGCCGACATTTTAAATCCCTAATAGAAAGCTTCATCTGGGTTCCTGAGATGGCATAGGTTTGAGGCAAAGTCAGTAAGGCTGCTTTCCTCTATGTTTCATTTGAAACATCCCACACAGCAAACAGCATGCAATTCACTGCTTTAGAAGAACGAAGGGCTGAGTCAACTTCACTGGATTGCTTCCTTGCTGCTCCTCCTTAGGATATTGTGTGATAAGCTGATATTTGCTTACTGTGATTCAGCTTTAAACAAATCCTGAAAATGCCTCTTGCAATCAAATATATGCATCTGCCATTGAATGTAACTGATCTATAAGAACAATTTGAAAATTTCAGTCACTTCAGGTGCAAACATAAATAGTGGATAATGATTTTTTTCTGTTTTTTTTTCTTATTTGTAAATCCTTGATATGGCCTTTGCTAATACTGCATCTATCCTTTTTACCACCCACTTGATGTGTGAGTAAACACAGCATTTGCTTAAGCAATAAATTACTCCTAATCCCCTATTAAGAAACCAGCTAGGCCAATAAAAAATAGATCCAACTACTTCAGTCACAGCCAGTTTTTAACTATTTTCACACCATAGTAGTCAAATTTAGACAATGTCCATTTCCAGTCAGCCTGCTAGAGCCCTGCTTAGTGGATTACACCTTTTTTCAATCCAGAAAACTGGCACAGGTTTTTTTGGGGCTGTAACATGCAAATGCGTGAAGAAATCCCTTTAACAACAGGGCGGAGACAACAGCTGAAAGGTCAGCACCTCAGGTCATTAACACAAACAAGGAGAAATGCTGACTTCAGATTCGAAGATTTGGTTCTGTTGATAACCATCCCAGAGTTACTAGGTGGTACTAAGCATTGCTGCCAGTAGATTTAGAATCCTGTGTTTTGTGCAGACAATCATTATGATAAAAATGCCTCTTCCATTTAAAGCCACAGAGAAGAGAGAGGGGGAAGAGTCCAGTCCTTCCCCCTTAGGAGAGAGCCAGGTGAGGGAAAGCACATCCAGAAAAGGTACAAGGTGTAATACTATACAATTATTTTCAAGGTACAATACATTCCAGCCAGCAAGGCTCAGGGTTGTATTTGGCTCATCACCTTCATTGTTTTACTTGCTCTCCAGCTTGTTACTTCAGCCTACCTGCATATCTCCTCTCTCCTCCCCTGTGCACCATTGGCATACACTGGCTTGCCACTTGCACTTCTCTTTCCTCCATCTGGCTGTGCCAGTCAAGCCCCAATGCCTGTGACACCCCATCCCATTCATGGCCTTTGGCATTGCTTCCATCTAATTTTCTGCCATCTCTTACTCTATCTTCTGTTTCAATTCTGCCTACCCTTGTTGGGCTCACTCTCACACCTCCACCACTGCCTTCTCTTTTTCTGTCCTCTACCCCTGTTCATCATTTCTTCATTATCTCTTGCAGCCTCTTCACCTCACTTGCTGCTTACCTACATTCTCATCAGTCCCTGCCTTGCCCTATTGTGCCGTTACTGAATTCCCTGCAGTGCCTCTCCCCTCAACACCACACCATCTCATTTTACTGCTTCATGCCCTGTTTCCACTGTCATCTTCCCTTTTGGTCCCATAGCTTTGTCCTGCTCTTTGGCACTCACCTTCAATGCCTCTCTACTTGCCTCTGCTTTCCCTTCTCCTAACGGCTCTGTTTTCCACCATGTCTTGCTACTCTAATTCACTGCTTGTTCTGCCCCTCCTCCTCCTCCTTGAAGCCATGTTTCCTCTCTACACACAGTATCTTTGTTTACTATTCCACTTACTCTTGCCCACTCTTGCTCTCCAAATGACCAGGACCTTTCTCAGATCACCTTACCAAGACATTACTTGTTGCTGTTTGCCATCCTGTCCTTGCTGCTTCATTTTGTCTCCACCTGTCTGGAGCTGCCTTGTTTGCAGACAGCCCTCACAACTTCTCCATTTCCCATCTGCTGACCATGCTTATTCACTCACTGCCTGTCACCATTCACCTTCATCACCAAACTTCTCCTCCATTTACTTCTTCTGATGCCTGGAAAGGCTACCTAGAAGAGAGGCTAGACAGAGTCAAAGGATAAAGGTAGTTATTTATTGAAAGGCCTTCAAAGAGTACACCTTGGGCAGTGCAGGAGTCTCGCAGAGAGAGATGGATGACAATCATGAGTTTTTCAGACAGATATGAGTTTGGTCTATTTGCATATCAGAGGTTAATTGTCCAATTACAGCTTCAGGTAACAAAGTCATTTACTCCAGGTTTGGCCCCCTTAATTCACTGTTATTTAAATTTTTGGGGGCCTGAGACAGTAAGGTGTCCTTGAGTATCAGACCTAGAGAGAAATTGTTTTGTCTGAATAAAATGTGAGAACAGTAGCTGACAGACTATGGAGTTTCAGAGTTATACACTAAAGCAGTACTGATCTGAAAAAAATAAAAGCTAAAACTTAAGGCATTGCTTCCTCCTGCCACTCTGTGACCGCTGCACATCCCCTGCACATCCCACTTCTCTTCACTGGATCATTTCCATGCCATTAGCATGTATTGCTACCCATGGCCAACTTTACACAGAACAAGCTCCTTCTTTTCTTGCTCGCCTTCACCATTTTCCTTAGCTACAGGCTCTCACTGCTTATCTTGCCAGCTTGTTCTTGCCACTGCTTGATTCCTGTACTTGTAAATGTCCTGCCTACAGCTTTTGAAAGCGACATTTCTGAATTGAACTCTCAACCTTTTCTTTCTGTATATCACCATTTCCCTACTCTGCTTCTTCCTGGCCTCATGACATCATTTCTATACCTGACTTGCTGACCGTGGTCAGTTTTCATGTTGGACCATGTTTGCCGTCTCTGTTCAGGAATGTGTTTGCTGTCTCCTGCTGTTGCCAGCCTCCTGCCTCTGCTCGGCACCTCATTCGCACCCTGCGCTTGATGTGTCCTCTCAAGCCTTGATCTGCAGCAATACCTTCCTCCTCAGCTTATCACCCCAAATGCTGCCTGCTTTCTCCTTATTGTCCAGAAGCTTCATCTGCTGTCCATTTCCCCTTCTTCCTTGTTATTTCTCACTTCTTACCCTGCTTGTCCCCTTCCTCTTACCAGCCTGTAAGAGGCATGTACCTTTCCCATTGCTGCACAGCCTGCAGCTTTGCTTTTGTCATATCACCAGCACTTTTCTGCCTATGATTGCTACTTCATTTTCTAGCAAGCCTCCTCATTCTTACTGACTGCTCTCAAAACTCACCTTGCCTGCAAGCTTGCAGCTGTAATGCCGCTGGCCTTTTACCACTTCCCGTAGCTGTTTCTGCTCCTGACTCCTTAGCTGCTTGACTTCGGTGCCTTTCCAGGCAGCAGGATTCAAATCCATGGTGGGTTGACCCCAGCCAGCAGCAAAACTCCCACACAGCTTCTTGCTTATTCCTGTCCCAGTCGGGTAGACAAGAGTACAAGAAGTATGAAAGCTAGAAAACTCGAGATAAGGACAGTTTAATGCAGTTAATAAATGAAGTTAATAAGCAAAGACAGTTTCATAAGCAAAGGAAAGAGGTGGGGGGGAAAAAACAATGCAAATACAATCAATTATCAACTTCCACATACTGACCAGTGCACAGCCAACCTCTAAACAATAGTTTCCTTGGAGGACTCTTGTCTTCTTCTCTCCCCTGTTTTATTGCTGAGCATGATGACATGTTGTATGGATATATCTTCATCCAGTTATGTCAACTATCCTGTGTCTCCTTCCAATCTCTTTCCCATCCCATTGGAGTGTGAGGAATGGAGGAAGGCTAGGTGGGAAACAGATAAAACATTGATGCTGTGCAATTACTGCTCAGTAATAACAAAAACATTGGTGTTTTACCAACACTGGCTTAGTCACAAATCCAAAACATAGTACCATACAGAGAATATGAATATGGAGAAATGATCTCCATCCCATCCAGATACAGTACAATTTCCTGCCAAAACAGTTGACCTTAATCTGTGATTTTATATTACTGCTTGTTGTATACTACTGTTGCTGCTCCTTCCTCCCCTTACATCCCACCCTGCCCTTTCCTTACTGTCCTCCTTGCCACCACCACTTCCTTACCCAACGCCAGCCCTTTCCATAGTTACCTCCCCTTTACCACTCACCCCTCACTGCAGTGCTCCACTGCTGTTCTTTTTACCACCAGTGCTTCTCTCATCTTTGCCTTCTACTGCATCTTCTCACTAAAAGGGAGGAATCTTTTATGTACATATTGTGATGGGACTGTAACCT
>VWZS01009843.1:0-30132 GCA_013397075.1 Rhabdornis inornatus
CATCCCGGCACCCCCGGGATCATTCCGGCACACTCGTGATCATGCCCGCACCCTCACGCTCATCCTGGCACCCCCGGGATCATCGCGGCACCCCCGAGCTCATCCCGGGGCACCCCCGGGATCATCCCGGGGCACCCCCAGGCTCATTCCGGCTTATCCCGGGAGCCAGGATCGGGGACCGCCGCACCCCCGACCCTCCCTCCCCTTTCCTCCTTCTCCCCGGAAAACGAGTTCCTTTCCCGCAGTCTGGGTCTGGGGATGCGGGATTCGGGATGAAGGAGACGGGATGCGGACCCCCGGAGAAACGCGGGCGCCGCTGTTTGCGCCGCTGTTTTTTCTCATCCAATTTTTTTTTTTCTTGTTTGCGTTTCCACGGCAGCAGGACCCAAGTCGGGCAAAACCACTCTGCAGAGGTTAGATCTGTAATTATTATTTTTTTTCCAGAGTCAATTACACACGTGATGAAAAGATGAGCTTTAATAAATTAGGGGCACGCAGCCCTTAATTAAAAGTCATATCAAACCAGTACTATGAAAGCGATTCTCTCACTTTTTGACTTCCTACCAGTGGTATGAATAAAGAGTATCCTTTAAAAGGCTTTTATAATTACAGCACGGATAAAAGCGAATACATATTGTTCTTTTCATAATTATTTTAATCTTACGCCGGGCGTTATTTCGTGCTGTGCCCGCAACTTTCTCAGGTGTTTCGTTTTTGTTTTTTGTTTTTCTTTTTCTTTTGTTTTTGTTTCTGGTTTGTTTTTTTTTTCCCTCTCTTTCTTTCTTTTTTTTTTTTTTTCTTTTTTTCTTAACTTCCAGGGTGCGCGGAGTTTGGGAGCTGTTTTGGTGCTATAATTTATACGTGAGGGTCGTTTTTAGAGCCACTAAAAAAGACTTAGACGACAGGCACAACTCCTCTCCCCAAGCCTCGAATTCAGGGGCAGCTCAAAGCTGCGGGCTCGGTCCTGCACGGCTGCAGGACTCTGACCACGAACTTTGGGATATATCCCTTCCAGAAAACACGGAGGGTTTAATCAGCTCATCTTTTGCTCCATTTGGACTCCTGATTTCCCTGACAGCTCATGGAGCAGTTTTGGAAGTCCCCAGCCCTGCAAATTGTGAGTTCCCAGCTGGAGGATGGGGCTGTAGGGAATGCCCTGTGCTGGGCCCAGGGGAGCTCCCGACCCCCGGCATCCCTGCTCATCCCTCCCCACTGCTCAGCCACCAAATCTCGATAACATCGCGCCTGGTGCCAGGGAGAGCAAATTGGGACCGGGGCACGGGATTGCCGTGTGGGAAGGAGCGTGGGAGGACGTGTACGAGAAGCCGTGTTACAAAACCCCACTCATCAGTGGCACTAATAGCAGGGTTTGCACACTCATTACGGATTGCTGGCGGTGTTACTGCACACCTCGATGGGTTAAAGATTAAAAATCTGCCCAGAGAAGTGATGCTTTCCTCTGCCTCAGTCCAGCCGGCCTGGCTTGCAAGATTTCAGCCGGTAGAGCCCCGATTCGGGCTTTTCCTCGAGGATAGAAACAATAATAATAATAATGCCACAAACCGATGCCTCTCCAGCTGCTCTTGCTACCCCCAGTTTGTCACTTCTTCTTCCCCACAGAATCCATCTCTTTGCTGGGAGACACTCCCAGAGACAGCAACCCGGCCTTGCAAAGGTCTGCTGCTGCAGTGGGGCTGAGTTCGTCCCTCTTCTCCCCCCTCTTTCCCTTCCTTTCCCTTCTCCATGCTTCCTGCACCGTGACAAGTAAATGAGAATTGATGGACACGCAGGAACAATGTCGGTGTGTCAGGAACAATGCACCGCCCGTGGAAAGCCATTGTGGGGCTGCTGAAAATGCCGCAGATAATGACACCGCGCCCCCGAAGTCAATGCCCGCTGGAAGGGCGCCTGGAGAACCACAGCTCGGGGTCATGGTGACACCGAGCACGTCCCTTGGCTGAAGGTTCTCTCCCCAGGTGCCCGCTTGTGGCCCGGGTGGGCTTGGAGAGGCTCCTCAGCGCTGCCATCCCTTGGGAGGCCGGAGGGAAAAAGGGCACCGAGGGACAAGCTGTGGAGCACGGAGCACAGGTTGGCTCATCCAGCCTGGTCTGGCTGAATTTTGGGTGTCACAAGGATAGCAAAGCATGGCAGGGTTTGCTCGTGTGTTTTTCCTCCTCGGCTTCAGTCTATCGCGAAATTGGAGCATTTTCTGTCTAAAGGCTGAACTTAGAGGTTTCTCTCCTCTTCTCTCTCACCCTCCCCTCCTTCATCCTCCTGTAGTCAGTCAAACATCAGAGGATGAAGCCCCACACGGTTCTGAATGTCCGCACGGAAACCTCCCTGAGAAGGCGTTTGGAGAGAGAAATTTCTAGGAATTAAGTGTTTGTCCCTTATCCAAGACCCCAGAGCGGCTGCCCAGGCTCAGACCAGCAGGGAATTCTCCAGCCCGAGGGAACGACGTGAGTCCGGGCGCTTTCCCCGTTCTTGTCCCCGCTGAGACCCCAGGCCCGGGGCGGGACCGGGCCGGCTCTGGGAGCAGGCTCTGGGTCTGCACGGGCCACAGCCATGTCCTAGGGATGCCCAGGAATCCCTCAGCCCCCCGTGCCCCTCTGCCCCCCCCCCGCCCTCCTGCAGCATCAGCCCCGCGAGCCGGGGCGGGCTCTGGGCGCCCCGGTCCTGGGGCTCTCAGCTGGAGCGGGGCGGGGAGGGAGGGAGCGCAGGGGGAAGAGAGACGCTGCAGACAAACTGAGGCTGTTTTGCAGGCGCCAGGAGCGGGGAGATGAAAGGGAAGCTCCTGGGGGAAGTGGCTGTGCAGTTTGACCGGCTCCAGCAGCAGCAGCAGCAGCAGCAGCAGCAGCGACGGCCCGTCCCGGGCAGCTCCGCCTCCCCCTCTGCCTCCCCCGGGTTCCAGGCTGCCCCCGGACCCACCTCCGCCTCGCTTTTCCCAGCCTGGAGGCGGAGGGAGGTGTCGGGCGGGCACTGCCGCAGCATCCTCGCTCCTGTATCCATCGAGCGGGGAGCAGCATCCCCGCCACGAAATTCCACAGCACCGTCAGTGTGGGATAGCCAGGGACGGGGGCTGTCCAGCACCCCCCTCCCTCCCCTGATCGGTGTAAATCAGGAATGAACTCACTGGGACCTTAGACGAGCCATGTCCCGTGTCCCCAGTCCCCGTAAAGCACCAGCTCCTGTCCCTCACAGACACCTCGGGAGCACAAAACGCCCGTGGGCAATGGGGAGCGAGTTTATTCTCCGGGAGGGAAAACCTCACGAGCATCCCTCCCTCCTTTTATGATCGATTTGGTTAATAATCCGTTTTCTAGAGACAGGAGGGTTTTTAAAGGACCCGCCGCGAGGCTGGCGTGTGGACATCCTTCAGGGAAGGAAGATAGGGCTCCCGATTTGACGGGAAAAAGAAAGGCAGGAAAATGGAATCAGAGTGTGCATCAAGTGTAAGTTTTGCCCCGAAACGAGGTGTACACCCAGGGAATGTTTGATGTGTCAGAGGCTGGGAGATTATTGTTTCATCGCCTTGCCCCAGATGAGACCCGGAGCCAAGAGAAAGGCGTTGCATTAACAGTAATACGCGTTTATCTCCAGACGCTAGAAAGGAATTAAAGCGAGCCGAACATCAGAGCTTCCGAGGGATCAGGGCTGGTTACCGACGCCTCGATCTAGATCCACCTCTGGATTCCCGAAGCCGTTTTGGCTGACAGCTCTTGGCTGCGGAGCCAGCTCCGAGTGGTTTGTGAGGGGACCTTTCCCGAGCATCCTTCGGGGGGACGCGTCCGGCACAGCCGGGCAGGGGCGGGAGTGGCTCTGTCCCGGCTCCCGGTGCTCGGGGAAGGTGGAAACGATGGAGCAGAGTTGCACCGAGTGCAATCACGCGTTGTAATTGTCCCCTGTGTCACCCGACAATGGTCCCCACTGATCGCACCGGTGTCATCCGCTCGTTCGGACAGCGGGCGCGCACAACGAGCCGCGCTCGTTGCTCAACCCCAGCGTCTCCTCCCGCACCCGCCCAGGGTTGTGCTCTCCCTCTCTCTGCGCAGGTATTTGATTTACCAGCAGATATTTGTTCTGCTTGGCAAGAGGCAGGGGATAGCTGGGAGAGATCAGATGTCTTCCTGCTCAAAGCAATTAACAGTTTTGCCCTTAAGGATTGAAAACAATATTTTTTCCCTCCAAGGTAATGTGTTTTTAAATAAACACAAGGGGAAGGTTCGAAGGAGGAACGCGCTGGTAGAGAGGTTAGATTCACACGCAGAGAACTCGCGGTCAAGAGGATCCTCGGGGATGGGGATTTCGGAGGTGCTGCACGGCCCCTGGCTGAGGAAATGCGGGATTTCGGGGCTGCCCTGCGAGCCCGGACCCCGGAGGGTCCCGCTGTGTCCTGGACGCCAGGGCCGGACCCTGCCCCCCCAAAAGCTGCTCCACCCAAAGCGCAGGATCGGGCCCCGCGGAGAGAACCCCCGAGCACCTGCAGGAGCCGCTCGGAGCCGCCAAAGGACCCCCCCCAAAATCCACCACTGGAAAAAATGTGGGCAAAATACTTTAGGGTTTGGCCCCGGTGTCACCCTCCCGCACCGTCCCCCACACCCCGCGGGCAGAGGGACGAACAGCCAAGACTCCCCAGAAAAGGGGGACGTTAGGGGTGACTTCTAGTTATTTATTTATTATTTTATTTTGTTTTTACGAGGCAGAGAAAAGAAAAAAATACGATCGATGTCCTCGAAACTTTTTTTTCCCTCCACTCCCCCGGACTCCGTCTGTCTGTTTGCAAACGGTTTCCATCGAACTTGTTGCAGGGATTCCTAATAATCGCACACACCTTCCTGCCTGTCTGGGCGATGAATAAACCAACATGATTCACCTCGGCCAGGGAAATAATGTGTGCGGAATGACAGACTCAAAGCTCCTGCTTTGGCTTAGATCGGAGCACCCGATTATTCCCAGAGTCTCCCCACCTTCCCGCACAAACAAGCAGATGGATTTATTTTCAGGGGCGCGTTTTATTTTTATTTATCAATTTTCAGGTCTATTCGTTTTAGGTATTTCGCTCGCTGCTTTCCATGAGTCTTGGAAATACAGAGAGAATGCGGGATGCGAAATACATGGAATTGTCCCGTGCCCAAAGCCAGCTCCTATGAAATCCTGTTATTTATGCAGTGCATTCACGGTGTGGAGATGTGTCCAACTCTGGACGCAGTTCTGCAATGACAATTCTCTTCTGTCTGTTCTTTTTTCCTATTCAGCTTTTTATTTTTCAAATCTATCCCGAGCCCCCTGAACGATCGCAGCTTCGCCACTGCCGTTTGTCTCCCGTAACTTCCCATCTCTTTTTTATTATCCCGGCCGCTGTAATAAATCGATCAATAAACAGCTTTTGAGTTACAGGCTCAGACTTGGTACAAATTGATTGTGAGGGTGCCAGACTCCGTGAGATCAGCCGGCTGATTTCTTTACTTCTCGAACCCCATTTCTTCAAAGAAAATGTAATTTTTCGTATTTTTTTTTTCCGAAAAAGAATTGTTGAAGTGAGATTGATGAGTTTTATTATTTTTACGCCGTAGAACGGAGACGGGGAGTGACTGTGCAGCTGTTTGGGGCTCGGTGGAGCTCTGCCCGCTGGGAGATGCTCTGGCTGGGATGCGGTGCCTCGGGACATCCCTGGCCGGCCGTGCTGGACGTGAGCTCCGGGCTGGCTGCTGCCAAAGCCGCGGGGATCCCCGCAGGAATTCGGAGAGAGCGAAAATCCTCAGCGCAAACGTGATTCTCCATCCCTCCATCCATCCCTGTCCTCTCACCCACGGCGTGGAGCGTGAGTGGGGAGCGCATTCCACCCTGGATTCCAGCCAGCCCTCCAAGGTTACAGGGATTTTTTCTCCCCTTTATTTAATTACATTCAGGGCTCTTTCTCGGCGTTCGCAATTCCTCTGATTGCATTTCGAGCCGATATTAGCCCAGGAGTGAATGCCATCGGCGTCCCCGCCATGGTCTGCAGGGATGGGGAATTTATTTGGATGCTCCTAATTCCTCTGTCGATTGTATGGGTTCCAAGTCGTTTTAAGCAGGGCAACAATTTTTATTTGTGTGAATAAATGTATTTGCACAGAGAGTTGAAGCAAGCAGAATAAATCATACTTTAGAGAGTAACAGATGGTAGAAAGATGCTCGTTTAGAAAATGATGGAATTAAATCCACGCGGATTTATTTAGCACAGGCTCTCAGAAATCAGAGAGGAGAAGAATCTCTAACTCCTCCATCCCTGTTAATAGAACTTTCTGTCTTTCTACACATCTAAGGTCGTTAGAAATATCCAACACTGCCCTGTTTCCATAATTTCCCCCCGGAAAACTCTCATTCTAATAGAAGAATTACCTTTGCCTATGCACTTACAAAATACATTTTAAGCAACATCATAAGATACCAAAAATTTTAGAAGTCTGCGACTCTGAGGTGGCTGGTTGCAGAGATTTTGGGGAAGAAGCACTTCAGCGGAAGGTTTTTCTGTTGTTTGCTATAAGGGATTTTGTGCCATGTAAAAGGCTGACTCAGTTTTCTGCAGTTTTATTAAAAATCTGCATTTTCCTCTGACTGCACGACCCGAATTTATTCCACTGAAATGCTGCTTGGGCAGTAGCTTCCCACTGCTCCTCATCTGCAGAAATCTCGGTTGTTCTATAGAGAAATAAAATTGATTTTTTTTTTTTAAAGCGGTGCTAACAAGACCACGATGCTCAGTGATGCTTTTGGGATTTAAGGGTTTGGTTTGTAGCTGGACCCTGATCCTGTCAGCGGCTTGGCTCTGTCAGCTTCCCCAATTGTGCTGCACCAAAACGTGCTGCAGAATATTTCAGAATGGATTCAGCTCAGTGTCCCTTCCCGAGAGCAGTGACAATGGCGAGGAAACAGAGGGAAGAACAGTGGGAAACAGAGATTTGTACCTAGCAAAGAGATTTTTGCAATGTCAGGGTGTTTGACCGTGATAATGGCGAGCTCTGGATATTTAAGGTTCAGTTAATAGAGATTTTATTTCATTTGATTTACTCCAGATGGTTCTCAGCCACAACACAGAGGCTGAGACAGCAACCAGAGCTCCGGCGTGCAGGAGGCTCCGAGTAATGAATTTTCATTTGGCCCTCAGCAGATAAGAGCCCAGCAAGGTTTGGATCTGCAGCAGTTTGGATTCCAGAGCCCTGCTCTGCACAGGGGGAGCAGGAGCGGGCTCGGGATGTGCCTGCTGCTCCTTACAGCACAATCAGAGCCAAGAAAATCATCTTAAAATTACATTAACAGTTTTCTGCGGAGGGATAAATCTCCAGCTCAGGCAATCAGGGGAGTTGGGTCAGCTCTGATCTGCAGTGCCAACACCGGCTCTGCTTCCCCATCATTGCTGGGGCAGGGCCAGCAAAGCCAGCCTCGTTGTGACATAACTCCAATTAGAGCCGGCCTAATCAGCCCAAGCTCTAATATGGTAACAAAGGCTTTGCACGATCCAAAATTCCCACTCGACCTACTGGAGCATGACCAGTACCACCTAAACCCACAAAGCACAGTGCAGACAGCAGCAGGGGCTTTATCCTCCTTTGTTTCTTCTGCACTTCCATTTGTGCTTTAAATATTTTTTTTTTATGTGTAAATCCATAATTCACAAGCAGAAATTATTAGTTGATTCAGCCAGATTTTGATTTCTTTGGTCATGTTTCAAATAGGTAAAGATGAAGTTTACCTATGATTATGGGAAAAGAGGGAAAATTCTTTGTCATGAACATCTACCTGTTAATAATAAAGGAGAAAGTGGCAGGAGCCCTTGGAGGGAGTTGCTAATGGCACGATTAGAGGAGTTATTGGTGTGGTAGGATTCAAAGAGGATAATGCAAAAGGCAGATTATAGTCAATAAATATGAAACTTGCTGAAGCTTTCTGGGAAACACAAGAAGCTTTTCTCCCTAGCAACTGTTTCTTGCAAGTGTAACATTATTGTTCGTGATTATCCATTTGCTTTTCTTTCCTGGCAGAAAAGCCAGCATGCAAAATCCCATTTCTCTGCGTGTGTGTTTGCGCTCTGCAGCTCGGGTCGCAGCAAAATGCAAAGTGTTCTCTCTTTCAAGTCGCTGAATGCCAAGAAAAGCAGCTTCTGCAGAATGCAAACAGCAGCGAGCAAATCACGGGGAATCGCTGTCCTCGAGTCACCTCCGCATTCCCGCCGGGGCTTGGATCCAGGGCACAGCATCCCTGCAGGTGCAGCTGGTGCTGCAGGGGCCAGAGGGTCCTGCGGGAACCAAAGGCTCCTTCTCAGCCTTGCACTGGCCGTGATTTGGGGACAAAAGCAGTTTGGGATGAGGTCTGGGACCTCACGTGGGTGATGTTTGTCTAGAGCATCCTCTGCTGCCCTTCCCTGTCCCACAGCCTGGTCCCGGTGCAGAGCTGCTCCTGAGGAAGCTTCTCTCATCTGGCATCTGCTCAGAGCTGGCCAGGGCAGCAGGAGGGCAGGGATGGTGCCAGAGGCAGCAGCTCCAGCTCTGCCCAGCACCCAGGGCAGGGATGGTGCCAGGAGCAGCAGCTCCAGCTCTGCCCAGCACCCAGGGCAGGGATGGTGCCAGGGGCAGCAGCTCCAGCTCTGCCCAGCACCCAGGGCAGGGATGGTGCCAGGGGAAGCAGCTCCAGCTCTGCCCATCACCCAGGGCAGGGATGGTGCCAGGGGAAGCAGCTCCAGCTCTGCCCAGCACCCAGGGCAGGGATGGTGCCAGGAGCAGCAGCTCCAGCTCTGCCCAGCACCCAGGGCAGGGATGGTGCCAGGGGAAGCAGCTCCAGCTCTGCCCAGCACCCAGGGCAGGGATGGTGCCAGGGGAAGCAGCTCCAGCTCTGCCCAGCACCCAGGGCCAGGCCGGCTCTCCGCTCACCTCTGGTGTCCCCAGTCCGGCTCTAAACTCCGCCTGCAGCCCCAGGCTGGGCTCAGCAGACGCTGGAGCCCTGCCCAGGTGTGAGGGGAGAGGTTGGGAGCTTCCATCTCATCCCCAGTGCTGCTCCCAGGGGAAGCAGCTCCTGTTTTGTCTCCTCCTGCGTTTGTAGCTCGTGCTGAGCTGTAACTTTCACTGAAGGACTGGTTCGACAACATGTGGTGCGAAAAGTTGTTTCCAAGAGCCGATTCCACTTCTTTGCCCTCCATCAGTTTCCCTTCACTCCTTTCCCGGCTCGTTTTTAGCATGTGAGTGCTGCAGGTTGTCCTGTGTTGGGGGCAGAGGGTGACACTGGCACGGACCCCGCAGATGTGAGGGAACAGCTGCATTTTCCAACCACCACGGGTTCTGTGTCTCCGTCAGAAAGGCAGATCAACTCTCGTCTCCACTTTTAGTTATTAATTTATTTATTTTTTTTAGGCAAAGCTTTCCAACAACAATATAAAAAGGCAGGAGAAATATGAGATCATCCAGTGTTGGATTTGAGAGAGTCAGACACTCCCTCATCCGTGTATTCTTCTGCCTGCTCTGTGCAATCTTTAGGGAGAAGCATAAATACTGAATAATTTTATTAACTGTCTCTTCTAGGGGCTTGTTCAGGCCAAATTTGGATTTCATAAAACAAACAAACAGCACTTTCTTAAAAAAAAAAAATCAAAATGTACAAAAGTATAAACAGAGGGATATTAAGTTTCCCAATTAAAAGAATTATATAATTAAAATCCTCACCACCACCTCCCAGATTTTGTAGCGCCAGGAATGAAAAAAGTATAAATGCAAACGACAGTGAGTTTTTCACTTCCACAATTCAAGTGCAACAAATGTCTTGGTACAAGGAAAAAAAAAAGAAAAAGAAAAAAAAGAAAAAGAAAAAGAAAAAAAGAGTGATGATTGAAATTCTGTTTTATTGAGTGCAGGTGTTCGTAATGGCGCAAGAGAAAATGTTTTCAGTTTTTAGGTTGTTGTTTTCTGCTGAAGTCTCTGGACTGTTAAAACTGAGATCTGAAAACAATCCAATCTGTGATTAAAAGGAAAAACATACGTGTGTTTAAAGGGGAACACCAGAAACTGATAACAGCTTTTTCAGCCCTAAAATTCGCTCTGGGTATCCAGAGTTTTGTATGTTAGGAGCGATGTCTTTAAAGCAATTTGCTTCACTCTGAAAATATGTGTTTTAATGTGTTTTATTACCCATGTTCAAGGTAGCTGATGATTTAAACACCGGGTAATGCCAGCGTTTCTTTGGTTACCTCCAAACAATCTCTCTTTATATTGTCCCAATTATATCTCCATCAAACAAGGGCAGAGGAACCCTTGAGATCTGATTCCAGACACATTTTTAAGTGTGTGTTCATCTCTCCGTGCTCATGTATTTATAGCAACTCTCTGCTGCCGAGATCACTCCTGCCACGACACAGCCTTAAATTAAAAACTGATTAACACAATGACAAGAGAACAAAAAATATTCTCGTCTCCCTTTAGTGTCACAACCAGCGGGTGAAACAGAAACTGAGCAGCGCACCCCTGACTCCCATTTGATGGAATGACTTTGGGATCGCAGCTCCCACATCCAAAGGTGGATCTGTCCACGCCGGCTGCAATTTGCATTCCAAGTCGGAGGAAATGCAGTATCCAGCCAAATCTGCATTTCCCTCGAAGCTGGGTTAATTCAGCCTCGGAGCCAGCAGAATGCTGCGGGGCTGCAGCAGATGTGACAAAATTTCTCGCTGCAATCGCAGCAAAATTGCCCCGAAGGGGAGAGAAAGGGCCGGCCCCGAAATTGGGAACTCTGCTTTCATCCCGCTCTCGTTTGTTCTGCCGTGTTTGACAACGCACGCGTTTGAAAATAAATGAGTTAATCACCTGCCTAATGGCTTTGTGGCCAACGCCAAGAGGATCTTCCTCTGGGAATAAACATCTTCATTTGCTGCGCTGGGACAGCCCAGCGGAGCGGGCTGGGATGGGCAGCGAGAGCTGCTGCTCTCCATTCCAAACTCTGGAAAAACTGAAAAGAAATTTTCCTTCTGGATTTTGCATTTTTTAAAACAGAATCAGTCAGTACCCCTAGACCCGTCCACTTCACTGACTCTATTCTGCTTAAAAATTAGGATTTTTCATCATTTAATATTTATTTTTTATCAATTTATTTTTCTCACTTTATATTTTTCTCACGTTATATTTTTCTCACTTTATATTTTTTCACTTTATATTTTTTCACTTTGTATATTTCTATTTCTATTTCTATTTCTATTTCTATTTCTATTTCTATTTCTATTTCTATTTTTAATATATATGAATTCAAATGCACAACTCAACAAGCACTGCACTTTTTAAAAACTATTTTTTTTAAAGCGTCAAATTTTCGATCACATTTCTAAAAATATTTTTATTCAAAACTGAGACTAAAATATTTTCTTTTAAATATCCACAAAACTATCAAATCCAACCCCTGATATTTTGATGCTGGGGGGAAAAAAAAAGGGATTTTTTAAAACAAATATGTCATTTTTTTGGAAATTTCCCAACATCTCAGTGCAGCGTTTTCACAAAAATCTGTTGCACCTTGTGCTGACTGACAGGGCACAACTTCTGGAAACATCTTAATTGCAGCTCTGCAGGTTTGGTAGCTTATCACAACCATTTAAATAGTCACTCTAAGACAAATACAGAGTAATACGATCCCCAGCCTTACACCCTCAAACCATAAAGTAAACTTGTTTTTCCATGAAGCAATTAGAAGGCTACATTTAGACAGAGCCTTAAAATAAACAACAGAAGCGTATCTGAAAACACGATTGGATGTTGTAACTTGTGGGCTCAGGGAATGGCAGCTCACAGTTACTGAAACAGCAGGGAAATATTGATCAAGATGTGCAGGGAGCACACAGGGGAAAATCAGCCTGGATGGAGGAGGAATTTCCATTCCTGATTTTGCACAATGATTCCTCTCCTGTGGTTTACAAAGAAAGGGGTAAATGCCAGGAAAATCTCCCATGCTTCAGGCACTGGCACATTTTATTTGCTTTTTCCTAGACCATCTTGAATTCTTATTTCTGTTAATTAATTCCTTAATTTAAAAAACCCTCCTGATGTCTATATATGTTCTAAAGCAAACAGCTTTAGATGGTTTTCTGTTTAATGCTGAATTTTGCCTGATTTATGCCAGGTTAAATTTGACAGCCACATGAAATCCCCACTCAGGACATCCCTGAGACCTGGCATTTGTGGCTGGGTCATTCCTGCTTTGCCAAAAGTGCTGTCCCAGCTGCTGCTGGGTAAGGGAACCCACCCCAGACCCGTCTGGAATCAGAGAAGCACAAGCCACTTGTGTTTTCCCAGGATGAATTTGGGGTCATCCCTCTCCAGGACATCCCGGGTGTCCCCACTGCAGCTGTGGGAATGGGGTGTGGATCCCAACCAGAGCACAGGAGCTGGAATAAACCCCTGCCCCACTCAGAGCTGCTGCTCAGGGTCTGCAAAAACCCCAAAACCTCAAAGTTTCTGCCTCTCCCACATCTCCTGCTCTCGCTCCTTCCATCCCCTCGCGTTCGCTGTTCAAAGAAACAAACACTAAAGGGGGAAAATCTGCCTCAAAATTCAAAGATAAGCTTTAAACAGGCCAAGAATCTCAGCCCATTTATTATCCCTCTGCAGCCAGTGATGCAGCATTTCCACCCCCTGAAAACACTGTTTTTTTCTCTCTTATTTGTCTTTTTTCAGGAATTTTCAGATGCCAGTGTAACCACAGTTTTCCTGTCAGAACTGCTGCACTGAAACATCTTTCAGTAGATCCAGTGTGCTCTGTACTTTCTGCAGTTTAGAACACAGCCATAAAAAATTGCTCAAGGCTGAATCTTGGCATATTAAGTGTCATCACAGAGGTAATTGCTTTTCTTTAAACACCTAGAAAAACAAAAACCCAACATCTGAAGTTGCCAAAAGGCTCTCATGTCCAAACACCTACACTTCCACAGAAGGGTTTCTTGGCTTTTCTTCCAGTCTTTCTCTGCAGTTTTTTTTTTTGCTCTCAGCTGCTTTTGCAATTGAGTGTAAGCATCAGAAAACAAGCAAGATTATTAACCCACAAAAATGTGTCCAGTTAACAAAATGTTAGGAAACACAATGTCTAGGACAACGTGTCCTTATTACACCCTTTTCTAACACAACAGTCTCTGGACTATTAGAGGAATGAGTAACACATGGCACTGAGGTTTGAATATGGCTCTTTTAATAATCCATTGTCAGCTCTGACAGCACAAATGCTCTAACTCAGTTTATTTCTTAGCCCTTCAAACTTTGCTGCATGGCAGTAAATTCGGATTTACACATATTAAATGCTGACATGAGATGGGGATGGGGCCGCGCTGGATTTTCAGGATAAGATTGTTGCCTCTCTCACAGAAATCTGCAAAAATTGGGGTATGATTCAATTCAGAAAACTGCTCTGGGTTCCTAATTCTGACAAAGTTTCCTGTAGCACAATCAGCTTATTCTGAGAGATCTTAACATTTGATTTGGAAATGTCAAGGCAACATCTTCAACTCAAGGAGCTGCTTTGCCTATTTGGATCTTTACAAGCTGGAATTGGAGGACCGTGAATGAATAAAACCCCCTGACAAATAAAACAGTAAATAAGCAGTAACCACACCAAATATTTTCCTAGTCTGCATTCCCTGTGTGAATTCCACCATTTTCCACAGCCTTTTGGTTATGGTTTCAGCCTTTTCAATTTCTTATTCCAGAACCCAGCCAGCCATTTCCCAAAGTGTTGTTGTGGAGAGCTCTGAGCAGCTGAATGACTCCACTGTGCTCCCCAGCCTGCATTAATCCATCACGTTCTGCTTAATTTTGTGTGGCTGTCACTTTTCCAGTCTGTTTGGGGAGCGCTACCGTGCAGCTGATCTTTCATTCCAGAACATCCCAGGCTTGCCCTGCTGCTCCTGTCCAGGCTGCAGCTCTGGCTGTCCCAGTCCTGCCATGGCTCTGCTGTTTCTCAGAGGGTTTTGTCAGTGTTTCATCCCATCCTACTGACAGATATATTACCAGTTTTAATTAATTTTTCTTTTTGGTACGTATGAGTTGCTGAGCTGAGTGAAATAACGTGGGGCTCTGACCAGAGCTTTTAGCTCTGATTTTGAGTGTGAAATTTGGGTGCTTTATGCAAAGAATGGGAGAGCTGTCAACTCCTTCTGCTGAGGGATTCAGAGCTCATTGCCCCAGCTCCTGGTGGCTCCTGCTTTCCATTGTTATTTCCTAGGACCTCCTCCAAGCCTCAGAGAGCCCTTCAGACCCCTCCTGATCCAGCCTGGGCCTCTCCAGCTTTGCTCTTGCCACACTCCCCGTGGCTGTTTGTCTTTTCCAGTGCTGGGGAGCCGGAGTCGTGGCTCAGGAATGAACACCACATCAAAAAGGTGCACATGAAACCAATACAGCTCTTTCCAAGAACGCTGCACACTCGAATCCAGCCCCAAACAGTCATCCCAATTAACATGCATATTCCAGCATTTCCCATAACTAAGTCAGAACGTCTTGGGCTGTCAGCACTTCAGGAAATTTCATCACCTCACTGTCCACTTCTTTCTGCAACTCATTAAAAACCCCAACACATTAAATCTCGCTGCTCTGCAGCTCTGACATGAGAACAATCCCCGGGTTTGTCTTTCCTTCCCTCTGGGGGCTGCAGGGTTCCGCCTGCTCCTTGGCAGCTTTGAGGCAAGAAGACACTTTCTCCTCATCCCAAATTGGTGATTTGTTTTCTGTGGAGCAGCCTCATACAAAATAACATGAAAAAAAACCCCACCAGAAACCTCTCTGCCCCCAAAGAAATAATCCAAATCTAAATACATTTGTTTACCATGACCCACATTGGATTTTGTGAAGAAATATCCACGGTTAATACACCCATCTGGCCTGGTCCCAAGATTACACCACAGCCAAGAAATCAATGTACAGATTTCTCTGCTGGGGCATTTCCTGCACGGGGCAGAGGATGGGTGAGCTCAGCACAGGGCTGAGAGAGGAGAAGCCCCTGAGGAGGGGTTTGGTGGAGGGACAGGGAAAAGGACAAGCCCTGGTGCCTTGGAGAAAGAAATCAGGGATTTCAGCACCTTGTGTTCTCAAGGATAGGTAGTGGGAAGGAAATTTCCCTTTTGTGGTCAATGCTGTGAGCTCTCCCACAGGAAATATGGGTGAATTTTTAAGCCCTGGACATTGTCCGTTCCTGTAAGAAAATCCTGTGACTTCTCTGGAGCTGGGGTTGCTGTGTATAAAATGAGAGCAATTGTATTTTCTTCCTTGTCCTCTTTGTCTCCTGCTCTCCTGCCTGTTTATTTTAGCCATTATATGTTTGTACAGTACTTAGCACAATGAGATCCTGTTCTTGTCCAAGACCTCGGAGAACTCCATAACACAAAGGTTGTGTTAATGAGAGAGATAATAAACCTCACCGGGGAGGAAAAAAAGGAAAAGAATTCTTGTCATTTTTTGTTGGAATTCCAATAATGACCAGCTCGGAGCGACTGAACCCCAGGTGACTCATGGAGCAAAGGAAACACACAGCAAGTTTTTCACAGCTGGCCTCCAAATATGTTGTGTTTTGGGTTTTATTTTCAAACAGCAGCAGCCCTCTCTCCAAAGATCACAAGTGCTCTGCTTTCTGAGCGGGGGGGGGAAGAAAAAGACACTTTCTTTAGTGAAACCTGACCCTCACAATTCTTGGCTTTCAGCTTTTCTTCTTCTCGGGGTTATTTGACATTTTCTGGGTGCTCCTGAGCTGGGTAAGGCAGGATCAGCTCTCAGCACCCTGGTAGAACAGGAGGGTTCTTGCAGGGACGAGTCTCCCACCTCCTGCGAGTTTTGGGATTGGGATCCCCCTCGGGCAGCTTTTCTCATCCTTTGTCGGGAGCAAGTTTTGACAACAGCAATGCTAATTGATTAAACGTTCTAATCAGAGATTACAGCTAAAAGGGAGATAACATTTTTATTTCATTGTGTCTCCGGGAACATCAGCCTGGAAGGAGCTTTGTTCCCCTTTGGCCGTGCATCAATCCCAATCAATCTGCTTCCCCTTCCCCTCCTTCATTTGTGCCCAGTCTCTGAGGTCAGGTGTTTAAAAAGCTCATTCAGTACTCACAAAACATCTTTCATCAGGATTCGGCGGTGGGGGGGAAGACTCTTCAAAAACGACTTTGCAACTTTTATATTCCTTTTTCTTGGGTAGTTTTTCCACCTGGTGCCAGCTGGCACTCACAGTCTGGAAGCATAAACACTCTCACTGCAGAAAATATCTCAGATTAAACCATGGCTTAAAATTGGTGGTGAAAGGGGCTATGTCTGGAATGAGCTTTTTCACATTATTTCACTTAGATATAGACAGATTGGCAGAATGCAAAAGTGGAATAAAAAAAAAATCATCCCGTGCTGAGGCAGAACAGAACATTCTTAAACAAGGTACGGAAACTAATTTGTCTTTTTTTTTTCCCCCTCTAAAACCTTTCCAAGAACTATAAAAATCAGGTGTGTTAAAGGCTTCCAGTAACATTTAGAGCACGAATAAATGTTTCTGCAGATGGAATTAAGTGGTGCAATGGGTGAGTGCCCAGGTTCTGGGAACTCTTGGAATCTCAACCTGCCCCTGGAACCAATCCCCTGAGGCCTTGGGGATGTCACATCTATGGCTTGGACATCAAGAGAGTTTTATTTTCCAATGGGAACATCTAAAATCTTGATTCCTCTTCTCCTTTAGGGACTATGTGTTTTGCTTGCTATCTTTCAGATTTTTGTGGAAAAAATTATCGTAGAAAGTTCCCAAATTGCACTTGTTAACAGGGCACTTGGAGAACCAATGAGCTGATCCCTGCATCACCTGCAATAAAAATAAATTTAAAACATCCCAAAAACCAAAAAACCAAACCAAAACCCCCAACTATGATGTATTTTTTAGCGCATAAAGAACTGACCATCAGGATTTTTGGGTTTTATTCATGTTTTGAAGGATAATGTCAAGTTCATCTCACACAGAGAGAAAAGTGCAGTTTCCAGACAAAACTGGTTTTCTCCCTGACTCTGAATAATTTACCTTTTTAGTTTGTCAGTGAAATATTTGAGTGAAGTGGAACTTCTGCAGGATTTAATGAATATAATGAGATGCTCAGCAGTGGCTGAGAATGAGATTGGGGTTTTTTAGATAGTACCAGTCATAAAACGCTGTCATTTTTGTAATGGAACCCAGCTATCAGCTCTCCCTCCTCTTAAAAAAGCACCAAGATTAGGTGATTAGAGCAAATCTTGTAGTCCAAGTATGTTAGGAGGAAAACTCTTCAGGAATGTAGGAAGGCAGGAGATAACAGAAACATAAAAATACTCTGGTGAATAGGAAGGGTAATACCCAGGGCCAGATTTTGATCTTTATTAGGCTCACGTAAATCTGGAGCAGCTCCACAGACCTCAGCTCCGCTGCTTTGACCTTGCAGAGATTCCAGATCCACGGCATAAATCAGCAGAGACAGCTTTGTGTCTTTGGGAGAGGTGGGTTATAAATACAGGCAGATATTTATGCAAACACATGTGGCATGAAAACATCCCCATGGTTGTTTTTATCCGAACGTGTCCAACCTTGTGGGGTGCAACCACCAGCTCTGCTGCCTCTGCACGGAGCTCTTCCCCCTCCTGACCTCAGAGTTTGTGCAATACTACTGCTACCTTACTACTACCTTACTACTACCTTGGCATTCAAGTAGGAGCAAAGAGATTTTGGCCAGATATTCTTATTTTTGATTTTCCTGCTGCTGTGTTAGGAGAGAATGGCTGCAAAGCATCAAGCAAGGCATCAGGTGGATAAACTGTGTGTGAAACCAAGATGCTGCTGTTATTCTTACTGATTATTTATTTGATTTTTTTCCCCCTTCTCCTTTTGTTTTCCTTCCTTTTTTTCTTCTTTCCCCCCACCCCCCTAATTTTTTTCTTTTTATTTCATGCCATGTGGTTACAAAGCCCTCAAGCCTGATGTTTGCACCCTGTGCTCCCATGTGTTGACTCTGATGATAATTCCCAGTAGATTTTCAGTTTTAATTGTTGCCCATCCAGTGTTCTGAGCATGCAGCTCCATAAGCAATTCCAGGAATAAAGGTTTTCCCTCCTGGCTGCAGGGATTCCCTCTTTCCCTGCAGGAATTTCAGGTGGCACAGGGCAGGGGCATCCCTGAACACCTGAGACTCAAAGAAGCAGGTGAGTGATGGAAAAACAATTTGGAAAGAGCCAAGGAGAAAAGAGACATTGGATACATGACTGTGATGGATTTAAAAGAAATTGTATTGGCCCAGGTTTGAGATATTGGCATTCCTGAAAGCCCTGTTGTGTCTCGAACTGCTGCTGTCTGTAAGGAATCATGGAATGGTTTGGGTTGGGAGGGATTTTAAAGCTCATCCAGTTCCACCCCTGCCATGGAACCACGAACCTTCCACTACCCCAGATTGCTCCAAGCCCTGTCCAATTTCAGGAACAATTTTAGGGACAACAGGAACACAGAAATTAAAACAGGCAGAGGATGGGGTAACTGCTGTGGAAGGCCAGCTGGGAATTTTGAGGGTGACACTGTTTCATTCTCATGTGATATCTCCTGTCTAAAAGCTTCAGCAAATCACACCAGTTAAAAATAAATTACATAGAGATGAGCAAAGACTTACCCCTGATCTGAAGTTCACACAGAAAATCCATGAGTATCCTCTCTTCCTGGGGCTGGGAGAATATGGACATGCAGCTCAGGTGCTCTGTATTATTAGTAAATGCAGTGATAATGAGAATAGAGACAAAAAGGAAGCAATGGGGACTTTTTTGTCTCTGGTAAAGGCAAATTGCATGGAGGCAGCACAAGTCTGGGTACAGCCTAAAGGCAAATCCTGGTAGGACTTCTCTGTCTTCCTCTGAGTTCATTTTTTTTTTTTCATTTTTGCATCTTTTTTCCCCCCCAGACAAGGGAAATCTTGCATTTTATTTTTTTTTTTCTTACCAATTCTGATTAATGCCCTTCTCGTTCCCCTCCCACCCTCTTTGAATTTTTCATCTTAATGACACACAGCTCAGATTTTCCTTTTCCTGGGGGAAATAAGCTTGTTCTGGGAAGGCACCTCCACACCATTCGTGCAGAGCATTTCCTAGGGTGAGCTAAGGGCAAAATCCCCACAACATTATTGCACCAGGTTTGTCATCTCACATTTCATAAATCCTTGAAAATAAGCTCCTGAAAAGCAGGGATAAAGTGACATTTGGGAATGGAGTGAAATCCCAGCCCAAAGGTGAACCCCAGCCTTGGAGGGGAGTTGGGTTTCCAGCTCCTCCGTGTGTTTGGAATGGCTTAGGCTGGGCTGGAGCTGTTTGCTTAGCCCTGTTATGAACACAAGGCTTGAACTCCTGCCCCCCTCCCTCATAAATAAACTGCTGTCCAGGCTAAAGGCAGATGCCCATCTTTCCTTGAAGTGACATCCATGGCTCACATCCGAAAAAATCTCTGGGGTGACGAGGGTTACGAAACATAAATCTCAGAAAATCGTTTATTAATTCTGTGCTAGGAGCTCATGCCTAGGAGAGTCAGCAGGATGGATTAGGCTGCCTGTGTGTACAGTAAGGAGGGGTTTTTTCCCTTCCTCCCCTCCCACCCCTTTTTAATTAGAAGCAGATTTAGAAAGTGGGACTTTCCTGAATAATCATCCCCAGTAAACCTTTAATCTCGGTCACCTCCGTGAGAAAAGAATAGGAAATGGGTGTGCAGAAAGCAGGGAGACACAAAGGAAGGGACGGGCAGGGCAAGGACAGGTCACTGAATTCACCTTTTTCAAACTGGAATCATTTTGCATATGTGGATGTTCTGTTGTCTTGCACAGTTCCAAAAGCTTTTCTCTGAAACAATTTCCAGTGTAAGGTCCCAGGAACCAGAGCATGGATATGGAGGTGGCTGAAACCCTTTCCTATAAAAATCATCCATGTGTGCCTTTGTTTGTATCTGTGTCCCAGGATATGAGCACTTTTTGAGGCACACAACTGGTGCTATCTCTCAACCTTTGTACTCAGCTTAAGGAGATTTTTTAAAGAAGAGTTTTATAGGGAAAAGAAGAATAAGCAGCTCAGTTATGGTTTAGCCCTGTTCTGGATCCTGCTGCTGGTGTGGGGGAAATCCAGGCTGAGTAACATCCCTGAACGGGAGAAACTCCTCTGCAAAGCACTTGGAGATCGAAAGCAAAAAAAAAAAAATTACAGAAAAGCTTGGTAGCAACATCAGTGAATGTGTCTGGTGTGTGCAAAGGGATGCCTGGACAGCCTTGTTTGTTTTTCCCACCCTCAGCAGAGCTCCAGCAAATCTGTGCCCTTAACTCTGCCTCTGAACTGCACCCTCAGTGCTTCACTGTGATTAAAGCTGTGCTTGCTGCAAGTCCTGGCTTGCAATCCCTAAGCCCAGGGGTTTTGAGGTGTTTTGTTCCATCCCAAAGCCCGGCCTGTGTAAGCCCGGCCCGTGTAAGCCCGGCCCGTGTAAGCCCGGCCCGTGTAAACCCGGCCCGTGTAAGCCCGGCCCGTGTAAGCCCGGCCCGTGTAAGCCCGGCCCGTGTAAACCCGGCCCGTGTAAGCCCGGCCCGTGTAAGCCCGGCCCGTGTAAACCCGGCCCGTGTAAGCCCGGCCCGTGTAAGCCCGGCCCGTGTAAACCCGGCCCGTGTAAACCCGGCCCGTGTAAACCCGGCCTGTGTAAGCCTGGCCTGTGTAAACCCGGCCTGTGTAAGCCCAGCCTGTGTAAACCCAGCCTATGTAAACCCAGCTTGCTGGATCCCGCTGCTCCAGAAACAAATCTGGCGCTGGCAAAGCTCAGAATAGTCCAAGGAAGCCAAACACGGCTTTTCAAATGTCTGGGAATGGCTGGAGCAGCAGGATAAAGGATGTATTTGTCACAGTAACTTCTGCTTTTTTCCTTTTCCATATCCTCTGTCCGTTTTGCTTTTGCTCTTGGGCAGAGCTGGGAGTTCAGGCCTTGAAGGGGTGACATTTCCCTTCTGCAGAATGTTGATAAAGATGATTTTTGTGGGATGGGCTTCTCCAGCCTTTCAGGCCATCTCTTCTTCCCCTGGGATTGGCTAAATTCGTTGCTTCAGTGCATAGCATTTCCTCTATATTTCCTCTATATTTCCTCTATATTTCCTCTATATTTCCTCTATTTTTCCTATATATTTCTGTGGATAATTTGCTTTTCATCCTGCCTGGATCCTCCAAGCTCCCCTGACTGCAGTGGATGAGCACCACCTTTTTTTGCAGACTCAAGTTTTGCTTTCCTTTGACATTTCACTAATTGAATTATTAAGCAAAACATTTTCCAGAAATAAATTGATGATGAGCTGCCACTTAAAGCTCCTGATGTGGAAGTTCAGGCCCATGGACAGGGACAGGAGAAGCCCAATGGGACTCACATTAACACCAGAACTGGCACTGAAACAAAGCTGGTTTTGGACCCCACTTCGATCATTTCAATTGGAACCCTCCCAAAGCCAATAAAGCAAATACATTAATATGATTAACGTGAACCAATCCAAGCAAATGGTTTGTGTATCTATCTTGGCACAGATTTTTGAGTGTAGGAGGTAAATCAGAATAAATTTACTTTAGTGAACGGGTGTGAAGTGTGCAATTTTCTTAGTGCTGGGTTTGCATCCGACTAAAGTGGGGAAAATGCACTAAATAATTGTAAACTGGGAGAAGGTCGTGGTGGTAGTGGGGGGAAAAGATAATTTTTACTCACTTTATCCACAAGAAATACTCTTCATTTATTCACTTAGCACCGTTTGACCTTATAAGTGCCTCGTAAAACAAATCCATAAAGAGACAAAAATTGCTCACATGAAATTAAATTACTTATCATTAGTAGCCACTGATTCTTCTAGATTAGGACTAAACTGTGATTTCTTACCTCAAAACCGCTTTTCATCTCCAGACATCAAAGTCTGCAGTACTTTTGAATAAGTGCTGGTGGGGATTTTGAAAAGGGGAGGCAGACAGAGCACAGGAAAGAGGAGCTGCTTCTTTCTCTCAGGGTTATCTTCTAAGATACACAAAGAGCCACCACTTGAACTCATCTGACTCGACTCCAGCCCTGCACTTCATTCCTTACAACTGTTTTCCCCCTTTTCAAATAGACAGAAGACTGGGAAGAGGAAAAATTAAATTATTTCCTACTCTCCCCCCTCATTTTTCCTCATGTGTCCCTCCCTCCCTGCTTTTGTGGGGCAAAATCCCCAATATGTTGAGTGACTCTGGCTGCTCAATTTGCTGCTTTTCTCATTTCTTTCAGTTTTCACCTGAAAACCCAACAGTATTTGCCATCTGAGAAGTCCCAGAAATTTTCTAGACAAAACTGTTTGTCTGAGATTTCACAGTTAACTTTGGAAGGTCTGAAGTGGATAAGCTTCTCAACTGGCAGAAATTTGACTCCACTATTTGTAATACCAAATTTTTTAAGTTTCTCAGCCTGTAAGTAGCTTTGAAATGAATAAGGGCTTGCACTGCAGCTCTGTAAGGTGTCTTTTATTCAATTAGAGTAGGTACCATGTTAACATTCTTCAGTGTTGTCATAATTCCTCTTTTTTTTCTTTTTTTTTTTCCCCAGTGAGAATTAACCTGTCAACTGTGAAGAAGCTTCGAATTTGTCCATAAATCATTTTGCTGCAGGCTAAAATTTGACAGGCTGTAGTAAAACACTTTTTCTCTGGTTAAAAAAAAAAAAAAAAGACCAATATATTATTATTTTTTTCCCTTCAGAACAGTCTCTGATGTCTCCAGTTTGTGACTAAAGCAAATTTTCTCCAAATTACACCGTACTGTGTTGTTGTATTGTCAAGGTAAGTGATCACCACGAGGCTGAGAACTGCAGCCAGACCTGTGGTGGGACCATCTGAAATTCCCAAAGGGAATAAATTTCAACCCAGATTTCTGCTTTGTGCTTGTGTTGAGCTGTCTCTCCTTCTCACCTCGGTGTGGGTGAGATTTCCAGGATTGTGAGCAGGTCTTGAAACCCCTCCCCACACCACTGAGCTCTGTCCTTGCTGCACCCACCCTAGGGAAGCTCCCCAAAAATTCCAGGCTGGATTTCGAGGGTGCCAGCGCTGGTGATTTGCTGTTGAGGCTGGAAATTTTTGACAAGTGACTCATCCCTGTTCCAGCAACGTGTCCCATTTGATCCTGCAGTCCTAGAGGGTTTTTAGCAAGCAATTAGGAGGTGGATGTGAAAATAATTTGTACGTTTGTCTGTTTGTTGTTTGTCTCTTCTACAACCAGTTGCCTCCCTCCCTTCTGCTGGAGCAGTGGGGCTGGGACCCCTCTGGGCTGGAGCTGGGGATTTCAGAGCTGGGATCTCTGTTCTGGTGTACAAAATGTGCCCTGGGAAGATGGGAGAGGGTTTGTTCCGAGCTGTCGTGCTGCTACTTGTCCTCTCCCCCAACGAAAAGGCTTCTCCAGCAGCAATTACAGCATGGCTGCAAACAGGCTGGAAAGAGACATGATGTAAAAATTCAATTACTTCAAGCATTTCTGGGCTAACACTTGGCTTTATATAAACTCAGAGACAATCCTATAAGGCACTCAGGGCAGATTATAGGTTTGGGCAAAGCTAGAAAATTGCTGCCATTATATTGTTATTATTAACACCTTGTAATTAGCCCTAAGGAATCCTGAAGTTCTCTCTCCTGATTTGCCTTTAATGAAGGAAAATTGCTACCTTTGCAAGTTGGATGGCGCCCGCTCTGATTAGCCTTAAGTATATAGGACTATTATTTTGAAAATGTTTGTTGTCATGTGAATATTAGTGTTGCATGGAAAGGGGGGAGGAGAGGGGGGATCTTTTGTTTTTCGGCTCTGGGGAGTCCCGTGGTCACTTCAGAGATGGTTGTGCCCCCCAGAATGAAGGCTGGAAGCCTTGTCAGGGCATCAGGAGCACAAGGGAATGAATTCAGGAGGCTCCTGTGGCAAGGGCTGCCAGCTGCCCTACCTGCTGATTGCATGGGCTGATGGAGTAATTGTTGCATGGAGATAGTTTTATGATTGCTTTGAGAGGCTGAATGAGATCATGCATGAGTTAGCACACTAAGTGCAATAAAAATGATTTTATTTGCATGTCCCAGAGCCTTTCCTGATTCCTTTACTGCTTTCACAGGCAACGTCTTCCCAGTGAAATCCAGCCAACATTAATAAAACATCCCTTCCATGCATCTCCACTCCTCTCCTCCCACATACTCTATGCTTTCATTACCATCTCTGGGAAAAAACTAACATTAAAGAAAATTCATCTGATCTTATCTGTAATTAATTTGTATTTTGATAATATAGAAGAAGAATTTTTGCATGTAATGACTTACCTGTTCATTATTTCTCTCCTTTGAACTCCTGTGACCGCTTAATAACTCATGCCAAAGCAGAACTGATTATGACATTTTCCCCACCCACCTTCCAGGAAGGTTGAAGGTGTTGCCTCTCATACTTAGACAAATTGCTCCAAATAATGACTTTGTGCAAAATTAGTCATACATAATTGAGAAATTCTATAGATGAATAGGAAAGTAACTCGAGATGAAGTTATCATTTTAATGTTTTTTAAGTTAACGTGGGATTCACCGTGCTGGTTCAGGCCAGCAGTCCAGCCAGAACATCCTTTTGTGGGAATGGGATCACAGCCCAGTCCTGCTGGGAGCAAGGACAGCTCCTTGTGGCACCAGGGAGGGGGCAGAAAGGCCTGGGGGGGTCCCCTGGGTGGCAGCAAGGACCTTGGTGTGATAGCAGGAGCATCCAAGGGATTCTCCCCATGGCTCCCAGGCTGCTGTCCCTGCTCTGCCTGTCACAGCCTGGCTGGCCCAGCCTGGTGGCACTGAGGGACTCCACAGCCAGGGGTCATTTCTCACATAATTTTGTTCATGTAGAATGGTGACGTGGCACAAAGTGTCCACCCACCACATTGAGACACTTTCAGCACCGATCAAAATTCATCATTTGGCTTAAAAATAATCCCTGATCTCCCTGGACACGTAGAAATGATGGTTTCAGACTCCCTTTTGCCATGGTTTTGTTTTTTTTAATTTTATTTTAGAAATTCCTGTCCTTCTTTCTCATCCCTGGGAGAAATTCAACCTCCTTTGTGCAACTGTCAGATGCAATCAGCAGGTCTGTTATGAAAGGTAGATCACGTTTCGTGATAAAAGTACCACGGGCAGCACCAGAGAAATCAAATCTAAGAGAAATAAGAATCAGGTCCCAATCCTCCCATAAGAAGTGCAAACAAAACCTACAATATTCCATCAAAGGGGAGACACAGCTTCCTCTTTCCCCAGGGAAATCCCACATTACACCGTGAAAGCTCTGCCTTTCCAACTGCCCAGGCCTGAACAGCAAGGCAAGTGCTCAGTGATCATAAAATTATCCAGTGCCTCTCTTTAGGAGCTGCAGGAAAAAGGAGGAAAATGAAATCAAAGTCCCAGCAATGTAAATGGGATTATTTATAGCTTTTCTGTGCTGAAGGAAGAGAACCATAAAGTCGAGGAGGAGGTTTGGGTTCCTCACACAGGGTCTGGGGTTTCTGCTGCAGCCCTTGTAAAGCCATGGGTCAGTGGAACAGGTCAACATCTGGAGGTGTTCAGGTTTCAGGAGCCGGCTCTGCCTCTCTCCCCTTCACCTTCCACTGCTGGATTATCAGAATGTGGCCTGGAGTTTGCCACACTTCAAACCCAAACACGCTCACTCCTTTTTCATTACATTTATGACTCACTCCTGCCTCGACTCCATTCATCAAAGGCCAATACATTAAACAAAGCAGTTCTTTTAGCCTCATTTACATCTATTTTGTATTATCAGGGTTGCTGCCTCTCCCCTCTCCCTCGCTCAGATTATTGAACATTGCCTGTACCACAGTGTGACCCATCTTTGGTGCATTGAGGAAAACTTGGAAAGGGCAACACATGAAAGAAAAATCATGTTTAAAACTGAAAAATTGTGTGTTCAACATGCTTCAAAGTTGACAAGAGTGGTTTGTGGGATATTAGCTGTGAATGGAAAGCATCAGAGAGATTTTATTGAACTATCTTGTGTTTATTGAAAGCATCAGAGAGATTTTATTGAACTATCTTGTGTTTATTGCAGTGTAACATTTAAAAGGTGCCTGCTTGCTGCCCACAGTGCCTTTGGTTTTATTTAATTAGAAGGAGATAATGAAGATCAAACTATCATCTCCCCACCTGCCAATCTCTAATCCCGGCAGGGCTGCCCTCAGCAGTTTTTTAAACAAGTGCTTCACCATCAGGTATTATCCTTCCACCTCCTTAGGGTGATTTAACAGGTTGCACACAGAGGATGGAACCAAGGTGCACCATAAATCAAACCAGGACAAAACAGAGGACATATGAGCTTTTAATTCTTTGCCTCCATAGGATGCTTTCTAACACAGGATGAGGGAAGCCATGAGCAAGGCCAAGTCTGTGGTTAAAACCTTTAATAAACAACCCAGGCCTTATAATGATATTCAGATTTCTGGCTGGCCTTTATCAGTAATGGCCTGCATTGCCCATATGCAGCCTGGTGGAAGAAGAAGGGGATTTGAGGAGAAAATCCCCCAAATCTTCTTCCATGAAGCACCTTCTCACCATATTTTCCCACTTTATTCCCCCTGTGGCTGCCAGGAGGGAATGGATTCATCCTGCTGAGTGGGTGGGTGGCCAGGTCTGGAATCAGAGACTCATTGCTGTTCAATCAGGCATGTTCTCTGAGAAAACCAGCAATCTGATGCAATTTGTTGTACAAGTTCTGCTTCCCCGAGCAGAAATTCTCCCTTTCCACAATCTGAGCTGAGCAGAAATTCTCCTTTTCCACAATTGGAGCTGCCTGGGAGAGGTGATGCTGTGGTGAAGCAGACCTTCCAGCGCTGCAGTGGGTGTTCCAGTGGGGATCC
This sequence comes from Rhabdornis inornatus, assembly GCA_013397075.1. Lineage (NCBI taxonomy): Eukaryota > Metazoa > Chordata > Aves > Passeriformes > Rhabdornithidae > Rhabdornis > Rhabdornis inornatus. The sequence continues at coordinate 26,920 of VWZS01009843.1, forward strand.
AGAGCCCTTTACAGCCTCCAGGAACTCATGCTGGGGGCTTGGAATCATCCTTGGGATTTGTCAAAAGCTCCTTCTTTGCAGCAGCCCCACAGCTCCCTGGTGTGCAGCAATTTGGATGCCTGGAATTCACAGAGTCCAGTCAGGAATTGTCCCACTTGCCTACAAAGCCACAGAGGATTTTAGGACTTGGTTTTCACCATCAGCACAGGCAAAGGTGGGATTAATATTCTGTTAGAAAGGCAGAAAGGTCCTGTCCTGCTGCACAGCAGCACTGATCATGTGCCAAAATAAATTCCATGACATCAGTGACATCAGTGACACATCTCTCCCCCTCTAAAACCAAAGCATCACCTGCAAATCTGTCACACTGAGACCTCTGCAGAGTGAAATCCTCACTGTGCACACTCAGGGCATCTCAGGTGACTTTCTGACCATTTAGGCACCAACTCAATCCTCAAGAGCCACATCAGTGGGTGAAGGAATGAAATCTGGATTCTGCTGTGGGGTGGGACAGGGAGAAAGGAGCAGAGAAGGTCACACAATTATGGAAATTCTTCTTTCCTCTGTGGCTGGGAAAAGTACATGAGGTCCAAATTGATGCAATTCTGTTAATATTTGGCCCCTTGTCTCCTCTGAAGAACCAGCCCTGGAGTGAATTATTTCTTTGGGATCGTTTCTGGGACTTGAAAGAAACATGGCATGGATGGCAACTGTTCTTCAGTGTTGGCAGCTGTAAAATTTGATTGAAATGATCAAAGCCAAGCCAATAAAAGGCCAGCAAAGACTAACTGGCTGCTTTTAGAGAAAGCTCTAAGACATTTTGTAAATTTAAAAAGGCCGCCTGTAGAACACAAAGGGCCTCTGTGTTCGTTTTCTCTCCCACTTGCTGCTGCAATTTGCTCATTTCCAGTCTCAGGGAGGGACATGCAGCCCCAGTGGCAGAACAGTGGTTTCAGTGTGGTGGTTTCAGGGCCACAAAAGCAGCTCTGGGTGCTCAGTGCTGGGAGCTCCCTCAGCCCCTTCCAGCTCTGTGACTCAGCTGCACAGATCGAGAAGGAGTGAAAACAACAACAACAACAACAAAAATCCCACAAAAGGCTTCCATAAAAATTTACAACAATTATTGTGCAATGACCAGAAGCTCCTGGGGGTGCTCTAATTGTCACCCCCTGCTGCAGGGTGTGGAGTGGGGTGATCTTTATACGAGGTGCTGTGATCTCTGCAAGCACGGGGGGGAAAAACTGCAAACAAAGGAACTGCTCAGACTTCTGAGGCTTCTCCCTTTCTAGCTGACAATGACTTCAAGTGTTTACAGGAGCCGAGGAGAGACTTGGTGTGCTCTAAGTACAGGTGCTGCTCAGATCTTTGGCATCACATTTTTACAGCCTCTGCATCCTTTAATCCTGGCTGGGCTCAGTCCCTGCCTCTCTGCTGGAGGGCACTGCTTCCCCACATCCATCCTGCATGGAAAACCTCTCTTTGGAGGGACTCCCTTCATTTCCATCAGCAATTGGAGGATGGCCTGACGAGTATCTGTGCTCCAAGGTTCCTCCCCAGTGACAGCTATTAAGGACTGAGCTTTGTACTTCCTCTGAGTACAGCAGTCATTAAAAGCACGAGTAATGAGCTGCATCCCAAATTAGACTGTGCTCCTAATTGGAGATTTGGAGAAATATGGCCAAAGCACCTTGTAAAATAATTAGCTTTGGATTCTGGATTCTGTAGAGTGGAAGTTCTTCCAGCCATGCCCATCACCATCACTCCATGATATTTTGGATGCCATCTGAACAAAACCCAAACTAAGCAGAAAGAAAGGGCCAAGGTTTTTGTTTATGCAGGCAGGAAGGCAATACAGAGCACCAGAACTAAGGAAGGGAATCCTGCTGAGCAAATTATTTGTGGCTATTTATTGGGAAAAGTTTTCTTTTCTTATTTGCTTGTTGTCTTTTTTTCACCCTAAATTACCCAGGACCTTTTTTTCACTGCTTTTTAAAACAAATTTGTGCATTGTTTGATGATTAGAAACACATGCTCACAGCAAATGTCATCCTGGATCAATCAGCAGCCCAGCAGACCCAGGGGGTGGGATTTCAGAAGTGCCTAAGTGAGCTAAAACACAAATCCCAGAGAATTTCCACTGTACAAAACTCACTCCAAACCCTTATTAGTCAGAAGTTCACATAAACCCTGAAGAATGTTACGTTTACAGCTCTCTGAAAAGTTTTATTTATTTTTTTTTTAACCTTGATTATTATACCTGGCTATTCTTGCCCCTGACACAAATATCTGATACATTTTGGAATCCTCCAAAGCTTCTGGCCTCGGGAAGACCTTGAGGCAATGAGTTCCCTTGGGCTAAAGGTGCATTTTCTTTATGGATCCTGGTGGGATTTCACTTTTGGGGCCAGATGAATGTGATGGATAAGAAGATGTCAAGGAAATGGGTGCAGCTGGGCAGTCTGGACTCAGCCAGTGACACAAAAAGAGCATTAAAGAGATGAATGGCACGATGTCAATGTTTAAATTCCCTCTGGAGGAATCTTTGTCTATCAAGGGAATCCAGGAGCAGCTGGGCTCCCGATTTAAGAGTCTAAATTTAGGTAAGAGAACTCAAGTCAAGAATTCCCTTTTACCTTCAGAAGTGTCAGGGCAGCGTTCTCTGCCTTCAGGTAGAGGAATGAATAAATAAGAAGCAGCTCTACAAAGCTCTGCAAGCCTGACAGGATTCCTCAAAAAACAAACCAAGGTTCCCTCCCTGGCTCCTGCTGTCCCTCAAGAAGTTCTCCAGGAAAAATCTCCTCAGCTTTTGCCACCATCCTGCCATAGCCCAGTGTTGACCTCTAGAGATTTTATTCCCTTTAAAATAACCCCAAACTGCTACTTTCCCTTGCTGAGATTAAAGCTGAACCTGACTGACACGGGGATTAGGAGCAGAGGTTAAACCCATGTCAGACTGAAGATAAAGATGCAAAAGGAACAAATGACTTGACCAAACTTCCTTCTTTCAAGTGCTCCTCAGCAGCAATTAAACTGAACTGTTCATTTAGCATGAGCTGAGGAGCTCCTGCAGTTCAAATGAGATGTAAAGGAGAGGTTTTCCCCTGCTGGCAACTAAAATACCAGGAAAATGATTATTCTTTTTCTGACCATTTAACTGTGCTTTGCCTCGCACCAGGCTCTTTTTTTTTTTTTTGTTTGTTTGTTTTTTTTTGT
>VWZS01009843.1:30161-100822 GCA_013397075.1 Rhabdornis inornatus
TTTTTTGTTTTGTTTTGGCATTGGGAGTCCTCGTGATTTAAGCAACTGGCCTCAAGGTAAAAAAAAAACCAATTTATAACAGACAGAAAGAAAACTTTTGAATACACAAACCGTCTTTCATTCCTCATTTTCCCTAATGTTCCTAAACCAAATAATTATACATCTTATATTTGAAGTTTCCCCCCCTAACCCAGTGGCCACAAAGGAAAAACAAAACCAAAATACTTGACTAAGAAAATGAGAGATGCAAAACAATTTAGGCTGCAAACAGAAAGAAATAAAATGTCTGACTTGGGAACAACGGATCAAAGATAAGTAAATAATGCACAGAACTCCCCTAAGCTCCAGCAGCACTGAAAATAACCTTGAAAACAAATGAAACTGGAATATACAAGGTGAAAGTTTCCTCTAGGGCTGGGGAGGGCTGAGTTTTGACTCCAGCTGGCAGGAGAAGAACCTTGCCTAGTGAGGTGTTTTTTGAGGTCAGGGCTCTCAGATTTGGTGTTTGCAGAAAGAAGATCCAGTAAAGGGAAGGATGGGAGACCTCAAGGAATATGGCAATTTTTCCTATGTTTGAAGTCTCTGACTGCTGGCAGCATCCTTTTAAGTCGAGCTGACACTGAAAACGTGTTGAGATTTGACCATCATTAGCCCTAAAAAAGGATCCCTTTGGCTGTGTGTTAAAGCTTTGATATGGTATCTGATTGGAAAAGAGAGGGGATTTCTCCTGAGCTGCCCTTCCCCAGCCCTGCAGCCCCAGAATGCTCAGGGCAAGGATGGAATTGTCCCCCTGGATCCATCCCTGCCTCATCCCAGCTCAGTCTGGGTGCTCCCATTCCCATTCCCAGTCTGAGAGGGGCAGCTGCTCCAGGCTGTTGTGTTTGGCTTTGCGTGAGTCAGAGCTGCAGCCAAGGGCTAATTTTCTTCACAAGAAATAACTTTTTACTTTGAGGAGCCACCCCCGGCCCTGCCATCCTGACCAAACTGAATTTCAGCTCTGCAAACGACTTTAATGAAGCTTGAAACCATCCCTGCCCTCTGCTGATGTGAATTCCCCTCTTCTTTTTCATCTCTCTCCTGTTTTTGCATGCTGTAAAATCCACATTTTCCAGACAATAGCGTTCTGCTCCTGCACCTGCCTTCCCACTGGTTCTGTGGAGTGGTTCTGTCTCCATCCCTCCATCCATCATCCATCCATCATCCATCATCCATCATCCATCATCCATCATCCATCATCCATCATCCATCATCCATCCATCCATCATCCATCCATCCATCATCCATCCATCATCCATCCATCATCCATCATCCATCATCCATCATCCATCCATCCATCATCCATCCATCATCCATCCATCATCCATCATCCATTCATCATCCATCATCCATCATCCATCATCCATCCATCCATCATCCATCCATCCATCATCCATCATCCATCCATCCATCCATCCATCCATCCATCCATCCATCCCTCCATCCCTTCAGAGTGCTGAAATGATGCTTCATTCTGCTTTAGAATTTCTGGTTTGCTACAAACACCTGAGCATTTTACACCCTGGCTTTCCACCATACTCTGCAGATCCAGGACTATTTCCTGCTCCTGCAGAATCTCCCATTGATTTGAAATGGTTGTAGCCAGGGCTCGTTTATGTGTGCAGGAAGTACAGAGGGATCACTCCACTTTTTTCTGCAATAAAATCACTTTTGGGGTGCAACCTCAGAGCATGTTTCAGCAATGGAAGTGAATCACACCCAGGGGGACCAGGACAGGCAGAATGCAATTTAATTCTGATGAAAATGTCAAACTCTGCTCTTCCTGCTCCAGGGCTCCTGTTATTAATCCTGAGGAAACTGTCATGGAAGTTTTAAGGCGCTTTAATGGACAAAGTTTGGTCTTTTATCGCATTCAGATAAAAATGCCTTCAGCTCTGACATGCTTTTGAAACACAAACACGGTTGATCAGACCTGAATTGCTCCCACGAGAAGTCCACTAGGGAAAAGCAATCCAAATTCTAAACTTAGATCTAATAAATTTAAAAAAAATATTAAAAAATTCAGTGGGCATTGTGCCCAGCTGGGTGAATGTTACTCCTGGGAAGGAGCAATGACAGAAGCTGTGCCTTTGTTGCTGGGTTTGCCAGCCTGGCTCTGCCCATCTTTCCCTTTTGTTCCTCAGCTGAAGAACTGGCAGGGAAAGAAAATCCCCCATCCCTCATCTAACCTGTGCACTTTGGAGAGGACCATAAAAATTACCATAAAGGTATTTTTAGGCTGTTTTATTTTAGTTTGATCACTGAGGAAGCACAATCCCTTCACCACACCCCTGCCCACCCCAGGGTGATGCAGCTCCTTAGAGAGGCATCGTGTCAGAAGGAAGATGTGACATTCCCCAGATAATGTATCTGCCTGGGAAATCAAAAAACTGCACTGACAGGAAAAAAAAAAAGAGAGATATGGAGATCTTATTATAGGGAGAAGAGGAAAGAGAGAATATTTGCAACAGGAGTTTTGTTTCCAGAGACCTGGCTGGCTGAGAAAAGAACTGCAAGTGCCGTTTAATGCACAAAATGATTTGTAGCTGCCATGAAGGACAAAGCAAACCTTGTTTACCACCATGGATCAGCAGTTCTGACTTCTGTCAAATTCAGCACTTAAAAAACAAGTCTGGAAATGAACTTTGTGGCACACGTGTCTTGGATAAAGCCCTGCCTGGCTATAAATAGACACAGTCCCAATGGAATGGATGAGTTTAGACTCTTCTTGATTCACAGAGAGAGAGGAGCTGGTCCAGCATGTTTGACCAAGCAGCTGGGGCCAGCCCTGGCTAAACAAACCTGCTCCAAAGCAAACCTATTCCAGGATTCCCCATTCCACCTACTCTCTCCTCTCCTGTGTCACTGCCATGTCCCCCTTGCTTTCCCTTTTTTTCCCACGTAGGAAAGAGAGTAATCACATATTTCATCACTCTTCATCCAGATTTGTGATCCTCAGCAAAAGAGAAAATCTTCCTCCAGTGTCTTTTAAATTATTTTGACCTACATAGGTTAGATAGTGGTCTAAATGACATAATCTAACCCTTTAGATTATTTGGGCTCTTTAAGAAGCCTTAATGTGTTCTTATTTATTTTTAAACAATAGGTTCTAACAATAGCCATACTTAAGAAAAAAGATTTTATTGGAAGGAATGGGAACTGAAACACATCACACTGCCAATCTGAAGGACAAATATAAACATCTTGAGTAACCCTAATTTAGTGTTGTCACTTGTTTTTTTTTCTTCCTCTTTCCCTTCAAACAAAATGTTACCCTTTGAAAACCTATTAGAGAGATCAAGATGACATCTTCCCATGACACAAACAAATCCAGAACTACATCTCCAGGCTGGAGATCAATGGGAAAGCACAGGCAGAGCTGCTCCAAGCAGCCTGGGATTCATCAGCAGGAAGGGCCAAACAGGCTGGAGCATCTTCAGAAAATTGTCCCAGCCCCAAGGGACACCTCTGGGCACTGCCCTGCCCTCAGTGTGATGTGGAGATTCATTGTGGGGAGAAATCAGCCTGTGCTGTCTCCCCAAGGGCATCAGCACCCACCTCCTCTAAGGAGATGACAAAATAACTCGGATTCAAAATGAATATTTGCCTCATAAATTGGCAAATGTATGTACAGGATTGCTCTGCTCCCTGCAGGGCTCTCCAGCCCCCATCTGGGGGAAGCAGGACATGGGGAGGATTCCTTCCACACAAACAAGTCATTAATGCCTCTGCTTTTCCTGCTTTGACTTCATTTTTTATAAACTGCATTCGGTCTCACAGGTACAAATCTGTAGTGCCAATTAAAGGATTGCAGAATTTATTACTCAGGAAAGTTGTTGCAGTGCCTTGGTGCCTGTGGCAAAAAGCTGTGGCCTGCCTGCCCCCTGCCCCAGGTCATCAGACCCTCCCTATTTTGTTGATTTTTGGCTCCATCTCAGGCAAACCTTAGAGCTTCACTTCTGACTTTGCTTCACACTTTCAGTTTTTCATGTGAGATTTCTCACAACTCTGCTCACCCAGACAAGACACTGATTTTGCTGTCAAATAGAAAGAAGTGGAATTTTTCATCACAAATACCTGACGTTTTCATTCTGTTTTTTTGGCTGTAACACAGGAACTGTGTCCAGGACCATTGACACTGACTGCCTTCATCCAGTGGTGGGTCACAGGGAACAGTTTCCATCAGGATGTGTTGTGGTGGAAAGACTTTCTCTTTCTCCAGGTGCATTTTTAGCGGCTGGAGCTCTGTCTCAGAGCAGGATGAGCCATGTTCTGCTGGAAGAGATTTGACTGTGAACATGAGGATCTGCTGTCAATACTCTGTGAGCCTCAGAACCTTTTTGTGCAATGTAGAGCTGGACAAATACAACTTTAGTGCCCCAAAATTTGCTTTAGTGCTAAGCAAAATATTCCAGTATTTCACTCCCAGCTCCAAAGGCCATTTCACCTTTATTTTTTTCCAGTTGTAGAATTATTTGGTTTGGTTGTTTCCATGTGAAAGACACAGAAAGTCTCTGGATAAAGGGGGGGAAAAAGGAACTTTCCAAAGTTTTACTTTTCCAAATTAGCAATGGATCCATCCCTTATAAAAATAAAGCACACCTTAACATTTCTAAGTGCCCCATGGAGGAACACGGTGATTTTACCTCCCAGAATTTTGGAAAACAGCCTTTTGGGACCAAATCTTTTTGGGCTGCTGTTTGCAGCCAGCCAGGAGCACTCCAGCAGAGCAAGGCTGGGAGAAGTGGGAATTATCCAAATTTGCCCATGGAACAAGCGGGTGAACGAGAACAGGTGACGGTTCCAGAGCACGTAAACATCACCAGGCACTCGTTATTTCCTCATTAATGGCATTTTGGGGCTGCAGAACACTCCCAGCCCCTTGAAATGCTAATGGCAATATTTGAATATGTTGTTCTCCTGACAGCACACTCGAGGAGGGTTTAAAGCTGCCCAGCAGTCTGAGTGCTGCCCATAAATCACTCTCCTTGCCCTAGCGGTCCATTTTTCTTCTCTTTCGTGTCTATTTGCTGTTTGACACAGGAGCCTGTGCTGGAAGTGCTCATTTCATGCCAGACACTGTAATACCCCCGCAGCCTGCCCTGATTGTCAGGTTGATTTCATTAGCACGATAAGATGCATAGGCTCCTTTTTATCTCTTGTATTCTCCTTCTCTCTCTCCCTTTCTCTGTAATTTGGGTCTTTAAAGTCCCTGCTGTCTCCTGATCTACAGATAATTGTTTACTGTAATACTAGCCAGGAAAAGAGCTGATAAACTCCAGATGTAGAGAGGTCTTCGAATTCACTTTCCTTGCTCCATGCCCATGGCTATGGACCTCAGATAATATTTTGCTGCTGTCTGGGGTCCTTTAAACCTGCTAATAAAAAGAGGTTATTTAAGATGGACAATGATTGTATCATGTAAGATCTCATTAAGGTTTCTTTTCTGTTTGGGGGGTTGTTTTGTGGGTTTTTTTGTTGTTTTTTTACAAGCTTCTTATTAGCCCCAGTTTTGTTGCCTGCCTGTATCTGCCCTGCACTGTACTCTTTGAAGTCTTATCGTGCTTTTTAGTGACAGGAGCCAGGATGCTGCATGTTAACCCCCATAGAGCAAAGAGATGAGACTTCTTCTCCCATTCAAAAAAAAAAAAAAAAGAAAAATACAACCACTGATTTCTGCTGTGCAGCAGCTTGTGGTCCATTTTGATTTTCTGAGCAGCAAAATTTAGATTTCAATGGTCAGGGGTTCACAAGGAGCCAAATTATTGCCTCCAGCTTCAACAGCTCATGAAACAATCCCTTTCAGAGCTTTGATAGCAGCTCTCCAGCTGATTTTTTAATTACTGCTCCTGAGTTTTTACATAGCTCTGAACTTCTCCCTTCTCCCCAGCACTGGAAGGCAAGGAGCTGCCAAAGAGGCTCCTATCTCCAGCCTCATTGTACGGCCCAAAAATAGCCCCAAAGGCCCTGCCTACATCTCCCTGTGAACCCAGTTTAGAGCCAGTTCATGAAGAGGTTGCCTATAAATATTTGCTGTGCCCACACAGAGCAGGGGTGGTTGTGACATCCCAGCCTGGCACACCGGGATCTTCCCCTGGACTGGTTTGGCACATTAATTCCTGCTGTGAATTCGAGACCACCTGGCCCCACCAGTGCAACCAGTTTGGCTGGCTGCTCCGTGCTGGGCGTGGCAGGACATCCCTGGGTGCTGGGGCAGCCCAAGGTGGAAGTTTTGGAGGTTTGTGTTCGAGGGCTGTGGGGTATCTTTCCTAAGGTGTTTTCCTTGGGCAATATCCCTGTGGACACAGCACTGTGCACCCACACACCCTGCAAACACCTCGTGGTCTCTGCCTGGACATGCTGCCATGAAAGGGTAGGGAAATCTGTGCTTGTGGCACAGGAGAGGATCAAATCCTCATGAAACATTAAAAACAAACCAAAACAAAAACCACAAAAACCCCAAATGATAAAACCCAGCATGATCAGACTCGGCCTTTAGTCAGAGCCTGGGCTCTTCTGACCTGAGATTTCTGTCTTAATTTTGAAAAAAACAAAACTGGATTTGGAGCTGCCTATTCCCAATTCTTGGGAGAAGGCTGGAAACCTGAAGATGGATATTAATTTTATGAATTTATTAATAGAATTTATTTGCCAATTTACACCCATCAAACTGAATTCCTTGTGTCTGACCCCCCTGTACCCGAGGTTTTGGAATATCCAATATCCAAGGCCAGAGAAGGAGGCTGAGCATCCTCCAGAGGATGCCCCTTGCTGCTCTGCCCTAGAGGGAGGGAGATCAGCACCCAGCATCCAGCTGCCCTCCCCTGACAGGACAGAGCCATGGAGAGGGGATTTTTCAGCAACAGGGAGGGAGAATTCATCTGCAGGTCTAATCTGGGAGGTACTGACTCTATTTGTCCCTGCTCTTCATGTTTTGGATTCTCCCAAACTCCTCCTTGTTTCAGGCAGCATTGTCAGACTCCACATCCTCGTTACATTCCCGGAATTCTTAGACAAATATTTTGTTTTCATTTGGTCACAAAGGTGATGAGACTTCATTTATCTGAATGAAGCTTTTACTTTCTCTAGGAAAACACCTTTTCCTCTCTTTTTTTTTAGGGCTGTTTCATTTCTATTCAGTCTTTCTCAAGGCAAGGAAGTCCTGCTGGGGTGGAGGTCCTACCTGGACACTTCCAAGAGGAAAGACCTCTCCTCAAAAAACAGATTTTATTGCCACCAAGGATGTCAGCAGAGATTTTCAAGACCCACCTTCCCCAGTATCACTGAACCCCCTGGATTAGCCATCAAATTAAAAAGAAATGGATTGGTGTAACTCTTCCCTCATAACAATGTTGTTTCATTGCCTTGTAATCCACTTTTAATTGGGATTTGCTTCCTGGCAACTGTGTGTAAACAAGGAGATGGTCAAAGGCAGCAGGGGGAGGGCAGGGAATCAGGCAGGAGCGAGTTCCCCCTCAGCCCAGCTTCCCCTCTATAAAATTCCACAGTCTGGATTGCTTCCACCGTCATTTTGGAAAACACCTTTCCTTTCCCTCCTCTTCCCCAGATTTAAAAAGGATCTGTTCTCCTCCCCTCTCCGTGTAAACATCACTTATCTTGTTCTATAGGCAGCATAACTAGCAAGAGCAAGTGCTCACAAAGTGCAAATTAGCCGGTGACAATAAATTGTCAGCTTGCCTCTGAGGCAGAAACAAATGAATAGCTGCGTTTATTAATCACATGGCACCTTCACCTTTGATGTCTTGATGTTCCAGTTTTGGTGCTCTATTAAGCAACCCTGAGTGACTGCTGCAGCAGCTTCCACTAAACCAGAAATTTAGTTGGCAGCACATTTCAGGACTTCAAAGGCGGTAAATTACCTCGAGATTATTTCATTAAAGAGCCCTTCCCAGTGTGAACAGCAATAACAGGAGAATCGAGATCAAAGAGCATCCATCTTTCTAGATTTGTTACATAGAAAATTACATGCTGAGGGTGTCTTTTTCACAAATCATGTCGCCTCCCATTTCAGCAAGAATGGTTCTAATTAGAGCAGAAGCCTCCCTGGCTGTGCAGAGAGTTATGATTGTCATTAATACACCACTGCAAGGTTTTTCCTCTCTGCACTCCCCAGACCCCATCCCCTGTTTGTGAGGTGCCTCTGGAACCTAATTAGAAACAATTATGCTGATTAACTGATTGCAGGCAGTTCTCTACACATTCTTGGGAAGAGCTTTTCCTGCGATGTGTATTTGTTTATTTGAAATATTCTTTCATTTCCCTTCCCCTCTGCCCCCACGGGCTTTGCACAGCGCTGGGCTTTTCTTTCTTCTGTGCAACCACCAGGGATGCAATCCAGGGCTGCTGGAGCTGGGACATGTCCTGTTTGGTGGCATGGACCAGGCACAAGCCAAAAGGACCAGGATCTATAACCCTGGTTTGGTTTAATTTCCAGACACTCAAAGTCAGTCAGCCCAAAGTCAGGGGAAGTTCTGTGCCAACAAAACCCCAGCAGTTCCAGCTTTAAAAATAAAAAAACAGAGCCATCACCTGGGACTTGGTAGCTCCTCAGAATGTGTTTGGGAAGCACAGGATGGAGGAGCCAAAGACACCAATCCCATGCTGGAAGTCTCTTCTCATCTCCCTGGCTGGGCAAGGTGTGGAGGGAACCACCTGGGCAGGCATCACTCCACAGTCAGGGCAACCCTTGTGCATCCTGAATCATCACCTCACCAGAAATCCCTTTATCAGCAGCCTGAGGAACTTGTCTTGTGTCTTTTCCAACACCAAGGCACAGCTGCTGCCTCACATGGCAGGTGCTGCATGAATCCATAGAAATAACAGCAGTACATGGAAAATCCAGCCCCTTGTTATCATGGCAGCTCAGAAAAAAGCAGGAGAAACTCAGGAGCAGAGGCAGTCACAGAGAAATCTCTCACAAAAAGGTTCTTCCACAGAAATATTCATCCTCCCCAGACACTTGGAGGCTGCTGCCTGCACCCAGACACAGCATTTTACATCTGCCCACTCTCTGATTTGATTCCCAGGTCTTCCTTATTAAATCTGATGTTCTTGCTACCTAAGAGACACCCATCACAGCACAGGGCTGGGAAAAAAAAAAACTACTTAAAACTGCCCAAGTGGAGTTCTCCTGGAAAAGGTTTCTCTTTTAATGTGTTGCACTCATGTACTGCCTGGATTTTATGGAGACATCAGGTTGGTCAGAGTGTTTCAGGAAATTTGTCCCTCTCTCACTAATCTCTTCTTTCAGTAAAGAACTAAGAAACTCAGGAAATTCATATTAGTTCTGCAAAAAACCCAAGGGAAATGCACCCATTTCCCTACAGATTAAGAGTTTCTAGAAAGTGAAAGATGGTTTCAAAATGCAGAGTTTGAGTGATGCAGTCATTCCATTTCACTCTTGTGTTTTTATGAGACCTTATCATCAAATATCACAGGGGGAGCAAAACGAGGAGCAGAGAGCCGTGGGAAAAAGAGCAGTGAAGATTTTGGTGTGAAATCCAGTGGAATCTCTGTCCCCAGCCCTGCTGCACCCTGAACCCAATCTGCTGGATACTGCTCCTCAGAGGAAGGATTGGGAAGAATAAGCAGCATGCAATGATTTGTTGGGCTCTACTGAAGACACACCACGCCTAATTTCATTGTAAAAGGAACCTACCCAGCCATTGATCAAAATATCTTTGTCAGTGCTGGCATTGAGCCAGAACTATCCTGGTATTTCCAGAAGGATTCGTGTTGCTTTCTGTGATATGAGGTCAGAATAAATTAAGCAGGGCTTCTGACAGCTGATTTTCAATGATAATCTTTATGTTAGGATTGACCTGTTTATTCAACCCAGTCAATCTCTCATCAAAATGACAGCTCAAGAGCACCATAGATCATTATCCCCAAGGATGCATAAAGATCCTGTCACTTGAGACAATAAAAGCTGATTAGTACAAAATTAGAAAACAAGACTGATGGAGAAGACAGCCAAAAAAAGATCAGACTCTCTACCTCTGCCACACTCAGAACGTGTTGAAACCCAAACTGCAGATGTTTTGTACTTTTTTATTGCTCTGTGGATTTGGGATTTGGGATTATCCTGACAATGGGATGGGGTTCTGTCCCTTGTAGGGCTCTGGCTGTGCTCTCACACCTGGGTGGATGGGCAGTGGCTCCACCTGAAGATTGTAGAATTGCATTGTCATGAAGCATTTCTACATAAAACATCACAAAAGGCTCGGAGCTGATGCTGTGGGACAAGGCTGCAAGGCAGAGCACGAGCTCTGTGTGCAGGGTTAGAACAGCTGGCAGCTGCTGTCCTGTGGTTGGGGAAGTATTTCAGCACAGCTGTCAGTAGTAAAGTCTGAAGGGTGCTTGTCTGAACAGCTCCTGTAGAGATTGATTTTTGTTTATCACTCCTCTGAGTACAAATTTACACATGAAACTCAAAGGAAAAAGGGTAGTCTTTCTAATTGTGGTTGAATAGACATACTGCTAATAAGTGCACAATATAACTGTAAACAGATCACAAATCTGGAAACATATTCATTTATGTTACCTTTGTTCTCCTTCCAGGAAATACAAGGATTTGATAAGTTGACATTGATTTAATAGTCTGAAAACTGGAATCAATCTTTCTTTTCAGCCTTTTATTTTCCCTCCTGTTGCAAATTACAAACACATTTCTTCTTCCTGAAAGCTGTGCATGTATTTCCTGAAGACCTCTCCCCCTCCCGCCCCCTCTCCTGCCTAAGCAAGAAATATCTTGTTAATTGAGGCTGGGATTCCATGTTTAGTGAAGGAAAGGAACACAGTGCACTTGAGGAAATTCAGCTTCACTCTGAGTAGTGGCTGATTACTGGTGTGGTGATGATGATGAGGGTGATGATAATGATGAGAAGATGTTGTTTGAGAGCTGAGAGTCAGGGATTGGTTTTGATAACCTGAAATTAACAGCTGGATTTATAGCTTGTAAATATTGCTGGTGGTGGATTCTCTCATTGCTGGCATAATTCCCCTCTTCCTGTGCAGACCCCGTTTATGAATCCCAAGGCAGTGACATTATCCCCAGGATGTCAGACAAGAGCCTCTCCTGGAGGGCACACTGCCTTTACTGAGGAGTCAATAAAGTGGCATTCCCAGACTTTTTATGTGCACTTCAATTGTTTCTGAGTGTGACAGTTAAATGTGCACACCCTGACCCACTGCTCCCTTAGAACACTGCAGGATCCTCCTGTGCACAGGTTTTCTCCTGCAGTGTTTCTCCTTCATTTCCCCCTCTGTGGCAAGCAGAGAGTTCTTATCTGGGGCTTTGTGATGTGATACAGACACTCAGTGCCAGCCTGGGGCCATCTGCCCAGTGCAGGGCTGGCATCACCCTTTTTTGGGGTGTCCTCCATCAGCTCTGGGTCAGAGTGCAAAGAGACATCCCTGACCCCTCTGATGGCTTGGAAAAGTCAAGGATCCCTCAGGCAGCTTCATCCCAGCCTTGTGGGAATGGCTCTGCTGGGCTGCAGGCAGAAAAGGGCATGGAAAGATCAGAACACCTCACACCCCGCTCCACCTTTGGAGCTCCTTTTCCTAGAAACTCTCCCTGGAGCACAAAGCATTGTCAGAGAAGGGAGAAATATTTTCTCTTCATGGAATGATTCAGGGCAGAGGGACTGGATATAGGTGATCTCTAAGGTCCTTTCCAACCCAGGCTGTTCTATGATTTGATTATTTCATGTTTCCATGATAATGAATATTCATATTTCAATCTGCTGAAGAATACATTTAAATTCTGCTTCAGTTTTGGTGGCCACACTGAAATCAGAGTGCTAAACTAGACAGTGATGGAGCTGTCCTGGGGCTGGGCTCCCGAAATAATGGGGGGAAATCCATGGCAGTGACTTTTGGAAACATTTAGGCCAATATTTACAGCTTTGTTCAGTAAAGTGCAAGTATGATTTGATTAAATAGTTCCACAGATTTTGGACCATTGTGGGTCTCAAAGCCTGATTCTGTTTTCAACATGGTCAAAGCAGATTAGTGGAAACTCTTCCTGGACAGGCAGTAAGGAATGAAATCTTCCATGTTCCCTCTGTCCTCAAAGAGTTTGTCCTGATATTTCTAAAAATGCCATGTGTTATTAATATTTTTCCTCATTATCTATGGCTGTTCATATACAAATTGACTTGGCACAGTCCTTGCCAGGAAATGATGTGACAGAAAGGTTTTTTTATAGGATGGAGGAGCCCACAAGTCTGATACACATTTAGTGGACCTGCAAATTAGCATGATAATAAATTTATCATCTGTGGAGGTAAATAGAAACCAAAGCCCACAGAGACATCCCCGTGTGGTGAGACAGGTTTGCCAAAACAAAGTTGGTCACATTCTTGGAGAATCTGAATATTAGAAGATGTCTAGGACCCAGAGAGGGGAATTTCCAGACAAGATAAATACAGACAGAAATATGAGAGTGAAGAATAGAGCTACTGTAATTTTTGCCCTCAAAAATGGAGTGAGCTGTGGGAGACACACCCAGTTGGGATTCTGGTTTTCACAGGCTCTTTGCTTGTCAAACTTAATATCAAGTAAAATAACCTAATTTGACTTGGCAAAGGCACAGAGTGTAGAGCCTTGATAGCTGTGACAGAGGCTTTTGAAGCTTCTTATAAACAGAGTTTCCCTTGCTTTGGAAGAGATGCTTGAATAATAAACAACTTTCTCAATCCTGACTCTCACTACTGAAAAGCACAAATTGTAAAGAGCTCGTTGGCCAAGGAAATCCCTCTGCACAGCCCTTCTGCCAAAAAGGGACTTAGCAGACTGCTGAGTTAGGCCTGGCTTAGGGTGTGTCCCATTTTTAGGCTTTCTAGCCCAGTTTTTTTCTGATCCACAACCTCATGGAAGCGTGCTACAAGAACAAATATTTGTTTTTGCTCTCCTGGATCTTGTTCTTAATCTCTCTTGTGGGTTGGTGTGAAATCTGAATGTGAAAAGAGAAGAAATTTACACATTTATTACTATTACTATTATTATTATTATTGTTATTATTATTATTATTAGTAGTAGTAGTAGTAGTAGTAGTAGTAGTAGTAGTAGTACCACTACAACTACTACTATAAGGAAACAAGCAGAAATGGGTTGCAGAAAGGATAACAAGTCCAGTTGGGAAGAAAACTTAGATCCAAGGCAGAAAGTGTGAATGTGTTTGATGTGTTTGAGATGCAGGATGGGATCCTTGGAAACGGAGCAGATTTAGCCATTAGTAATAAAACCCCATTAACTGGAGAGTGGTGATGGGGGAAAATCCCCACAAGAGTAGGGTTCTGTCTTCTTTTCTGTTGTCCCAGTTTTCCCCTGTGTCAGATTCAGCACTGAATATGGAGGCACTGTTTTCACCGGAATTCATTTTCCAGTGAAAATTACTTTTGAATTTTCATTTATTGGCCATCAGAGCAAAATAGGAGTGGTACTAAAGCAATGATGTAAACAAATGGTTCAAGAATATTCTCCCCCCAAAAGCTGTTACTTTTCCCTCACATTTTATGAAAATTGGCACATCTCCACCTCTCTTTCCTTTCTTTCCAAAATGTGCTAGCTCCTGCCATTACTCTCCCAGTCCCTGGGTTTATTTTTCTCTTCTGCTGCCGGTCTGTAAATGGAATTTTGCTCCAAATGAGCAGGAGCTCCGAGTCCCCTTTTGAATCCCAACTTCCAACTACTTGCTTTGCACATTTTAATTCCCTCAATTCCTGCAACTTTCCTCCTATTGATAATTGATAGACTGTTCCTTCCTCCCCAATTTCCTTTATTAGCTCCACCAGGAAGTTTATTGGTGTTCCTTGCGTGTAACTCGAGCAGAGGGCCAGTGCCACGCTTGTTTCCAGCCCTATGTAAATTAATCCTGGCCAGAAGTCTGAAGGCAAAGATCAGGGAGCCCTAAAGCAGAGCAGAGATCTGGTTACAGCCAGAGGCTCCTCTCCAGATGAAATGACAGCAATTTGGGGCTGCAGCACTTCCGTGGCTCCTAATGAACTGGGGAGGCTCCTGCAATGATCCACACACCAACAGCTCCTCACACACCAGCCAGGCCTGCAGCTCACGGCTTAGTCTTCATTTTAGTCTTCATTTCATTCTTATTTTTTCTTCATTTTAGTCTTATTTTTATTCTTAATTTTAGTCTTAATTTTATTCTTAATTTTGGTCTTATTTTTTCTTAATTTTATTATGAACTCTATTATTAAATTTATTCTTAATTTTATTCTTAATTCTATTATTAATTTTATTCTTTTCAGCATCCCCTGGTTGCCCAGCAAGCCTAAAAGGCCAGCCTCGGGAAGCTGGAATTATGAACTGTCCATGGATGATGCTGCTGGTGTCAGAAATGTCTTTTTGGCAGAGTGGAAACACAAACTGGGATCTCCTGAACCCGGTGTGTGTGACAGTTCAGCTGATTTACTTTATGAACAGAACTCAGGAGGATTCCTGGGCTGGCACAGCTGGATTTGAGAGGTTTCCCTTGATCACCAAATCCAAACATTTTCTCTTGACATTCCTGCTTTGCTGGAGCCAAGATGCTGATAAATGTTTGTGCCTCTGGACAGATAACAAATAACCATAAGATTTTGGGATCATTTATTCACTAACCCTGGTCCTCTGCTGGTACCCACGTGAATGGAAATATTTATTGAGGAACACTACAGGGAATTTAAGTGTATGAGAGGTTCCTGTCTCCAGATGTGGGGGTGTGTAAGCCTGTGAGGTGTGACAATGAAATGGTGTAACACCATCGTATGGGCACAGAGTGTTTCATTCCAGTGGCAATCCTAATTATGACACTACTTAGGACAGGAAATTGCCTGTTGGGCTGCTGTGCCTGAAAACCTCAACAGAAAACTCTGCCTGTGTTTGCTTCCACGGTGAAATACAATGCACTGACCCCAAACAGCAAACCTTGAGCTCCCCCTCTTTCCTTCAAAGCTCCAAAACCCCTCCAAACCTGCACAGGGCACAGGGAAATGTCATTTATTGGCAGCATGAGGGTGAGGCAAGAGAGGTTACAAAAGCCATATGATAAAATGATGGCTCAATCAAGTGGCCACGACATGCTCAAAAGCAGGAAGGGCTGTGCTCCAGAAGCAGCCAGGAAAAGAAATTCCCTGGGAATCACCACGTCTGGGAGCTGGGAAGGAGCTGCACTACCTGGGTTTGCCAGTGTGGTTTGAAACTGGGAGCTCACCATCCTGTCTGGATTCTCAGGCAGCTTCCAGAAAAGAAACAACCCATCTATTTATGAATTAAAATGCTTTCAATTCCATCCCTCCCAAGAGGGAAATAAATATAATTTTGATGTTCTTCTGTGCTAAAGAAAAAAACAAGATTTTGTGCCTTTTTTTTCGTTCCCTGAGAAGGGGCTGAAGCAGACTTGTTTACTTTTAATCTCTTATGTAACACATTATTTACTCTTCAAATCATGCAGTTTTCCAGTTAGTGAAATATCTGGAGGCCTCCAGTTTGATTTGGGGCAGTGGGATGCACTTTTCTGACTCTCTCTTAATTCCTTCCCCTCCATGACTCTTGATAACAAACCAGAGAAAATCTTGATAACCACCAAAACCTCAGCTGCATAATAACAAATCGAGGCACCAGCAGAGGAAAATCCTAAACCACGTGCTAAACCTGTTGTTCAATCACGGCCAAAAGGAGCAGACAAAGCACACAAATTTTATCTAAACTACAGACCCAAAGCATCCCAGCCAAAAAGAACCAAGGGGGTTTTAGTTTTACCCTGGGGTAAACACTGCTTGCTGAATAGGGCTGGGGACACCATACCCTTGTTCTCTCTGGGGTTCATTGTCATTTCTTTCATTGCCTTTTAATAACTCTGGTGATTAAACCCTCTAGCAGCCATTCACTGGTATTTGATTGCAGTTTGAGCACTCCAATCTACTCAAAAACTTTGTTGTAGGGAGAAAAGCTACTGGCACTGGTCTAGGACATCAAACCTCGAGGTTTGCTTTTATTTTACAGCTCTGCTGGCTTCTTTCTGTTGATCTGATTGTGCCAAAGGTTAACATTGCCCAGTAATAAACCATATCCATTTAATTGGGCAGATTAGCCCTGGGGAAAACTCTCACTTGTGGTGCCACGGGATCATCCTCCAGTGTGGCCACGCCAGGTTTTGTCCTTCCCAGAGGTGATGGAAGCTGAGGAATCTGGGGCAGTGTGAAATACTACAACAGACACACTTTGGCTTGCCCAAAATCAGGTAAAAAATTGAGTATTAAAGAATGTCATCAACAGGTGCAGAAGTCTTAAAAGAAATATTGTATTTTCTTTGCTTTCAGTGTTGTCAGAGCATTATCTTGTTTAAACCATTTAGATTTTCATTCCTAGCTCAGAATCTCCAGGACAGATCATCCCCTTGGTGCTATGAGCAGAACTGAGGTACTAAAAAAGGATGGGAGAGTGATTTTTTTTCCCTCTGTTGTTTCTTAGGGCACTTTTATGCCTTTGTGACCTGTTTGCACGACTGTGAAAGAGATGGAAGTTTAAGGACATGGTTACACAGGAATGGCTGTGTGTAAATCCCATTTCTAGTGGTAACAGATTAAACTAAACACCCTTGCCAGGGACAGAGCAGTCTGGATATGCACATTCTGTCTTATTCCTAATTACATTTTCTATGTACACAACTATTTCTCTTTAATCATCTCTGTCTCCTCCTTGCCTCTGCTCCCAGTTGTCACAATTCTGTTTCTTTAGCCTGCATCAGCCCTGCTAAATATGTGCCACGGCTTTGTTTATGGATATATTTTACTAATTCTTATTTATTAAAATAATTGCCTTAATTAATCCTAATTGTCCATTGTTAATCACTCAGTAATACGCTTCCATTTGCTTGTACATATATTTTGGTATTAGTCATTAGAAAAGCAAGACATAAAGCAAATGGTATAATTACTCACAGAGCACTGGGAGCTCAACCAATAAAAATCAAAGGGGAGAAAATAAAATGCTTTCAACATTCCTATATAGTAACTGGGACATCCTGTGTCACAAATGACTTTATGAGCTGTCTGGAGGTGGGATTCCCTCCTAGAGCCTCAGGAGGCTGAGAAATGAAATGAGAAACCCTCCTAGAGCTGGGATGACGTGTCCAAATTTACCTCTTGTTTGTCAGCAAGAGCAGGACAGAAGGTGACATACCCCACTGAACTGTGACAGACTCCCCAGGGGAGCCTTGGAGGGAGTGAAACTGGAATAAAAATGTCAATAAACCTCAGATTTGTATTTTCTATTTTTTTTTTAATATTTTTTTATTTTCCTCTTGGATGGGAAAAGTAAAACCTCAACCGGCTCCTACTCTCAGGCAAAAGCTCAGCAAGGTTTTCAGGCAGTGGTGACCCAAAATCACGACATGATTTGTTCTGTTTGCACTGACAGCGAGCCAGGGATGGGACAGGAGCCTTGGGAAGAGGGATTCCATGGCCATGGTGGGGTCTGTGTCTCCTGCAAGCCTGGAGCCTTTCCCTGGAGGCAAATAGCAAAGCAGAAGCAGCAGGGAGGGAGCTGGTGGAGCAGCTCTGGAGAAATGTGTCTGCAGGGCAGCCCTGGGCTGGCACAGAGGCTCTGCCAGCACAAACAGAGGCTCTGGGCAGGACTGGCAGCACATGGTGGTGCATCCTCTGTGCCAGGGCCTGGCTCCTGGGGGAGAACTCTTGTTCCCATTAGCTCAAAACTAACTTTTACATCCTACAGAAGTGGTCTCTGCTCCACTAAATCTTGCCTTAAATGTTTGCCTTCTTATTTTTCAGACCCTGAATTAGGATTAATGTACTGCATTAGGATAGAACTCTGAACTTCATATAAAGTGTCAGCAAGTTCTCCTCCCAGCTCAGGCACACAAAACAATCCTTTTGCAGCCCCAGAACCAAGGACACCGCTGCAGCTCCAGCCCCAAAAAGTGCAAACAGCAGCGAATGGAGGAGAGAATCTGGGAGGATGGGACTGCAGAACCTGGAGCTGCAATTGGACAATTGACCCCAAAATGGAAATGGACCAAAACTGATAAAAGTGTGAAAACTCCTGATTTGGGTCCAGCTTGGGTGTATCCATGGCCAGGCTCTTGCACTGCCCAAAGTGAATCCTTGGAAGGGTTTTTAATAAATCCCTGCTTTATTCCTTTAACTCTGTCCAGCCTCAGTTCCAGGCAGCCTCTTTGGGCATCAAAATAACTCTGAAGCAGAGACCAAAATCCCCAAGTGCTTGTTCTACTTCCCTGGCCCAAAGTGACAGAGGGACTCCAGCAAAGCCTTGCTCTGCTCTCAGCTGAGAGCCTGATCCATGTTTATCTGGAACATTCTGATCCCTCTATTGCTTTGAGATATTATAATTGTCCTTAGTTAAATGAGATTCACAAATGATTTATTCAACAGCTGCAGTTCCCACAGTTCCAGAGCTTGTTGACTTCTTATTCTCTGGGTAAATTATTTGTGGCTTAAGCTGTTGGCAAAGTCCCAGCAGTTTTAAGGAAATTATATTTTGTCCTGAATAAGTGGATTTTCCTCTCTGGCTGGCAAGGTTTAAATATCTATTGATGCAGGGGCAATGTCTTTTCTATAGGGAAGTGAACCATTTCTCAACTCCAAACATGGACCTTCTGTGGCCAGGGAAGTCTCTCTGCAAGAAATAGGAGCATTTTCTCCACACATCTCTGGTTTTGTCTTTGATTTTCTCCACACATCTCTATTTTTATCTTTGAGTCCCTCAAGGCTTCCAACAAAAGATGTTTAGTGACAATTTTTAGTGGCTCCTCTGATCTGGAAATCTGATCTGCTACAAGAATTGAACAAATCCACTTCTGGCACGTCCGTGGAATCACAAAACATGAAGGATTTCAGTGCTGTGCCTTCTCCTTCCCTTTTGGTCGTGGTTTTCCATGTCCTGAGAGACTCAGGGAAGGCACCAGAGGGTCACAGCTGGTTTGGACAGCCGCCACAGGTCACTGAAATCCTGATGTCCCCTTGTTTGGTCACGGATGTCCTGTGGCACAAAAGTCCCTGCATGTGAAGGGCTGATCCAGTGACAGGGACCTGCAGCTGGGAATGTGCCCCTGAGGGGACCTTTCTTTCCCTGGAAGCACCCCCTGGATCCAGCAGCCCACCCTCCCAGCTGTCCCAGGTGGGGTTGGAGCAGCAGAAGGCAGCCCAGGGCTGGGCAGACCCCTTTGTCACACCCTTTGTCACACATTCCCAACCCCAAATGCTCCCACTCCAGGCTGTAATTCTAAACTTCCATATTTCTGATGCATCCTGTGGGATGGAGACCACATCTCTGCACTCTGATTTTAAACCTACAGCCCAGCTACTGCTACGTGTGTCAGATGGAGGAAAAGACAGGAAAGGGGAAATTTAAAAGGAGTGAATTAATGGTTAAATTAATGCTGCAGCTCCTCCTCCAAATCCTCACTTACAAGCTCAGCAGGTTTTTCTTGTTTATCCACCCAGCCTGTCCTGGAAAGGCACCTCCCACCTCCTTCTCTACTGCTCTTGCTATTAGGAGAGATTTTTGTAGTATACAAAAGCTCTGATTGTCCTCTCACTTATACTAATTTTGCAATTGTGTAAATCCATTGACCTGAGCAGAGTTATTTTTGATTGACACTAATACATGCTGGAGGAGAAGCAAGTTTTAAATATCTTTGAAGGCAGGCAAGCTTGGAGAAAATAGTTTTAAGCTACATAATCATCATGATGTTGTTTGTGCTGTGCTATTCATTTGTTATTTGAATTATATTTGTGAAATGTTCATTCAGGTCAGATATTTGTATATCTACTGAATTTTACTTAGTTTGCTTTTTTTTTATTTTTAATAAAGAACCTCACTTCAAAGCTATTTGAGATATTTTAAAGACCATGAAGCCAAAATAAACGCATATGAGTGGCTCGAGCTCCTAAAACTTCAATTTCATCCAGGATTTCTCTTACCATGAAATTAAATGAGTCATTTCTATCTTGCCATGGGATGTGATCATTCTGTTACATGATGTAGTCAGACAAGAGCCCTGTCAGTGATTTACAGCCAGATGGGCTCCCCATAAACCTCTGGAATCCAGTTTCATATGGATCCTCTTCAGCTCAGTCTCTTTTATGAAGTATTCAGCTCAGCTGAGCTGTGGCAGTGCTCAGTAACCACCAAGATGAGTCATTACAGTGCTAGACCTGCTCTTTTCTATTTATTTCTATTTTCTTGTTGCCATCAGGGGATTTGGGGCTTTCACAGCAGCACAGACCCCTCCCCTCTGAGACCTCCAGCTTTCAACTGCCCAGTGTGGCACTGGGCAAAGCCAAACCCTCAGGAGGTTTCATCTTGAGTTACTGAAGCAGCTTCCTGAAAATCCTTCAACAACATCAGTTTTGTGGGCAAACCTTTGGCCCCACGACTGGCCTGGCTTTGGGCAGGGTGACAGCAGGAATTGCAACATTTCTTTTTCCCTGTGCTGTGCGTGACAAGGATGGATTCCCAAGGCCGGGGTCTTTTGCACCCTTCAGAGGCTCTGAAAGAATGTGCCAAAATCCTTCCTGATGAGCCAATGGATACATATATTGGGCATTATACACACGAATTCTGTGTCACGTGAAAAACCCAAATGAAAATTCCCAAGATGTGCTTCAAAGGGAGCAGCTCAGCCTCTCAGCGCTGCTGATTTTTGGTCTGACCAGTGCCCATTACTGCCAAACTACAAAGTCAGAGGAGATTTCTTCTCTTGAGAATAATGGATGTTCTCACCTTGAAAAATAATGTGGCTTTAGCTGGTGTGAAACTATTAGCAGGGTTGACTTACTGCTCACTGTAGTTAGGAGAGATTATGTTAAATGTGGCATCATCCCCTGGAAAAACACACCAGGGAACATTTGGGGCTGTTCCAGCCCTGTGTTAGCCCAGCTGAACTTGCAGTTAGCCAATATTATACATCAGTCTGAAATAACTGTGCAAATTAGGTGCATAATTACATCCATAAATTGTTGGAAAATTTGGCTTTTAAATTGCATGTCATAAACAATAATAACCCACTGAGGTGATGGTTGTCAGTTCACCTCACCTAAACTGCATTTCTCCTTGTCCAGCAGAAGAATTGAGGGACAATCTCTAAACTTTGCAGGGAACAACCTTCAAATCAGCAGGAAAAGTGCTCACAAAAAAGCTCAGTGAGCTCTGGATGTCACTGCTGTGAGGATGGCAGGGTCCAAGTCATAAAGTCACATTTTTGGTAGCCTGAGTCCCATCAGCTGCTCTGAACGACCTACAATCAAATATCAGCCATTATTATTTATTATTATTATTCATTATTGTTACTATTTTTTTTTATTTCCCTAGCTAGAAATATGATTTCTAATTCCTTTATTATTATAATATTATTATAATAATATAATTCCTTTTATTCTTAACCCAAAACTGTCAGAATGGGAATCTGACAGACTGAACACTGGGATCCTCCCTTTAGCTCAGAGAAAAATGTCAATGAAATAAAAAGAAACAATTTAAAACTTAACTTTAATATCAGAATCCAGCTCCTAGTGGTCCAGGATAGACAGTAATTAATTTAATCATTCATATAAAAGCCACTTTGGAGGAAATTAGTCAGGGAGGGACAAGAAGAGATAGCTCTGATCACCCAGAGGAGTGATAGAGGATAAAAACAGCACTTAAAACACTCATCTCCAATTAGTGTAATATTGTCTATCTTTTAATAATGAGAACAACACACCAGGGAGGTGCAGGAGCTTCTAATGACACTCAGTAAATGAGCTGCCTTGCAAAACACTGCTCCTCCTTTTGTGCCTCTAATGGCTCGACAACATTTTGTCCAGAGGGCTCTGAAGTTTTCCTGGCCTGGCCCGTTAATCTTAAAGGCAAATGTTGCTTTTCAGAGAGAAAACTGCTCAAAGAGAATCTTCCTGCACTGCCACAGCCTGAGACAGGGGCTGGGGCAAGGGCTGGCAGAGCCCTGCAGCACCAGAGTCACCCATTACAATTGACATTGAAATTGAAATTGAAATTGAAATTGAAATTGAAATTGAAATTCATGAATCTCAGCAGCTTCTGAAAAGCCCAGCCTTGGTCAGGTGTGGATCTCTGGGGTTTTGCTGTTCAGGAGTTTGAGGAGCCTCTGTGCAGCATTGTCTGATACAAAACCCACACTCAGGGTTTCTCTGTTCCACTTGCAAGGCTGTGCAGTAATTTCCTGTTCAGAGGGGACAATGGCTCTAGAGAAGGTTTTTTCGAGAAATTAAAAAAAAAGGAGGCTCCATTTGCAGAGAATATTCCAGTTCTAGATAGCTTTAGAGATTTAAACATGCACTGCAAGATCTGGCTCTGAGTCCAAATCATGATTCATATGTATTCATGGGAAAGCCCATAATAGCATTGCCCTGGGTGTGTTCAGACTGATAGAAATTCTAATGGATTTTAAAATTAAACTTGACCTACAATCCTACTCCAATCTCAGATCTGTACAAAGGCATTAATTGGACTTATTCAACTAATTACTCGTTATTAAACCTGTGTAGAGACTGTAAAGACTTGGACAGGCAATTACTTTATAGAGACGACAGCCTGAGCTCTGGCAATATTATCTGAACTGGGATAAAAGTTCTGAAACCTTCAGAAGCTGAGCCTGGGGCAGCCAAGCCTGTGGAGCCAAGAGATTATTCCAGTGTTCTCATGGGGTTCATTTTGTTGTGCAGGATGAAATTAAGGCAGAATTTTGTGATGCTGGGTCAGGAGCTGTGTGTATCTTCTGTGTAAGGAAATACGAGGCTGCAGCAGCTCCTCCAAACCTGAGCAGCTCTGGGCTGCAGCTCCTCACTCAGTAACCCAAATGCTGAAAAAGATGAGGAGCTAAGAGTTCCAGAAGCAAAAGATTTAATTTGTCTAGAGAATGGAAAAAAAAATTAAAAATTTTTTGTATCTCAACGTTTCCAGCTCAGGATCAAGCCAGAAATGTTAATTCTTCATTTTAACACGTGTTAAAATGTTAATTCCTTATTTTAACACGTGTTTGCCATGAGCTGCTGACAGCACCCCCGGGTGTAAAATGAAGTTGTGATTTTAGTTTGTGCTCAGATAATTCCTCTGGGTGTCTTTGGGGGGCTGTGACTGCTCAGAGAGATGAGAACCAAACCTTTGGTCTGTTGTGGGGCTCAGTGATGGTCCTTTTGTTGAGGACAGGAAGAAATCACGTTTTCTTTTCAAGTGAAACCATATTTTAAAAGTTAAGTTTTAGCCACTTTAAGGAATGCCCAATGGCCTGCAAAAGGATTAAAAAGCTGAAGGACTTGGCTCTGATAAAATCAACACTGCCCTGACTGTGGTACAGCTGATAAATGAGACATTTAACTGCACTGATACAATCTTGAAGTGTCTCAGAGAAAATCTTTGGCAGGTTTTCCATCATAACACGACAAAATCACTTCTTTTCCACCAAACCTTTTGGTTGCAGAGAAGCAGAATTTCTGAGAGGAGCCCATCTCAGCTGAAGGCTGTTGTGAGGTTGAGTCCTCTGGGTGCTCTGGGCACCCACCTGTGGGGTTGTTTTCTTCAAAAGCCAAGCAGCTCATAGCTGCTATAAAGTTATTTATTGCAGAAGCACATCAGTCTCAAAGCAAAAGTCACAGACAATAAAGTCCATGTTAGGTTGTGGCTTAGAGTCCCAGACAGAAGCAGAAGCTGCTCCTGGTGGTCCCAGCAGGGCTGGTGAAGCTGGGCAGCTCCTGTCTTCTTCTTGGGTGATGATGGTGGCAGTGAGAGAGCAGGAACAAAAGCAAAGCAAAAGCAATGGCAAAAAGCAATGGCATAAAGCAAAAGGCAAAAAGCAAGTGGCAAAATGCACCAGCTCTCCCTAATGCATGTTCTTATATAGAAACTTTCCAACAAGCTAAGACACAAACTTGGACCACTACTTCTTAACATATTGGAATTCTAATTTCTTAGCACGCCAGGCTACGTATAGACCACGTACATGGCCTGCCTTGTTCTAACTCAAAAATGTAAGCAATATTCTTAACTCTAACTCTATTATGTCTGAAGCTAGGTTCTTGGAGCCTCCATGGAAACACTAATATCTAGGACTATGTTTTTCAACCTTCACTAGAACATGTGCTACTTCTCTGGCATCTAAGACCTTTTACTTACTAAAAGCACTTAAAACTTATTCCATTTACTTACTTATTTACTTACTTACTTACTTGCTTGCTCACTTATGCTAAAACCTAAACTTTCACCTCTGCCTTATGTGTGAGTGGCTTAACATGCTTCAATCCATCCAGAGGTTTTAATTCAATCCCTGCACTCTGATCTCTCTCTGAAAGATTCAGAGAAACTCCTGCCTTGCTAAGTCCAACAGTTGTTCTGCTGCAGGGAGGAGCAGGAGTTGCACCTGCTGTGACCAACCCCTGCATTTCTGCAGCTCCATCCCTCCCTGCGTGCTCACAAGGTATTTTCTCATTTGGCAGGGAGGAAACTGAGTCACAAAGGTGCTCAGGGATTTTCCTGAGGGGAGCAGGAAGTCTGTGAAAGGGGCAGGAACCCGATCCTGCCTTCCCAAGCTCATTAACTTTGCTCTTCAGAGGGAATGACTTCTTACTAAGTGGACTCAAAGCAATTTCTGCCTCTCCAAGCTGTACCTTCACTATATGTGGGGATCCAGCTGAACAGCTTTTGAACATTCAGAGTTCCAGAGCTCTCTGGCAGGAGTTTTAGACCCTAAAAAATAAAAAAATCAGAACACTTAAAAGTGGAAAGTTTTTTGTTTTTTTTTCTTTGCAGCCTCTCTTTCCTTTTTTCCCCTTCTGGAGTTTAACAAGTTCCAAATGTTCTGGGGTGTCTATTTTTGTTGAGTTTTGGATTGAAAGTGTTGTTCTTGTACATTGCTACAGTAAAAGTGTTTACACAGAAAACAGACTTGTCTGGAAAAGTAACAATTTGTTCACAGGATCGTATAACATATTTTCCCAAACGGGCTCTGGGGAACGAGAGCAACCAATCCATCACCTCCCTGCAGCGAATTTGCAATCTCTGATTTCTGTTTTCACCCATGAAATCTTCATCCTGCTCCCAGTGCCAGCTAAAGCCTGCCCTGCTATTAACAGCAACAGCAATAAAGGCAAAATAAACTCATTTTAGCGTGCAGGGCCCGTGGAGAGCAGTGCAGAGCAAACAGCTCATTATGTTTGCGTGTCAGCTTCTCTAAGGAGAATGCTGGCAGCGCAGGGAAAGAAGGAAGAATCAAAATCCCATCAGAAAAATATTCCTTGCTCTGTATAATCCTTCTTTGCAACTCCTGAATTTCGGCTCCTTTATTAAAGGGAAGGAGCAGTGCCCATGCAAAGCTGCCCGTGGTTTCCCTGTTTGTGCATCCAAGGTATGACACAATAAAGGACAAATATCCGGAGGCAGGCTCAGAGACATTGAGTCTAGATCTTTAATTAATAGCTGGGCATCAATTACATAATACCTGAGCAAATAGACACGTGCATTTATTATCTGAAAACAAGAACTCTGCAATTATGGTCATCAAGAAAATGTCAGAAAACAAGAAGCAACAAATACCCATTGTGGAATTAATAAGAGCAGTAGTTCCCCTCCAGTGGTCACTGAGTAAGCAAACATTCTGGTTAAATAAACTGAAATGGAGCATATCTGGGCAACACACTCAGGTGCTGGGTCAAAGCAGAGGTTAAATAAAAATTTGTTTTAAGAAGACCCAAAAGAACACGCTGTGAGTCCCTACCCCACGCAGCACATGTTGTTAGAGCAGCGCTGGGCACGTCCCCAGCGTGGCTTTGAAGTGGAGCTGTGTGGAAAGCAGGCAGCACTCGTGTTTCCCCAGGCTCCTAGCAACTCCCCTGCTCCCAATCCATCCCTGGCACCCAGGAGGGGTCGGTGCTGGGCAGCCAAACACAACAGAGCCCTGCCAGCGCCATGGTGATGGGTGACCCTGGCACCAGACACCAGCGCTGGCCTTTCCGACAGGGCAGCTTGGCAAGGGCTGTGCGTGCTCCCTGTAAATCCACCTGAGGTTTCTGAGGTGCTGATCCTTAATTGGTCATTACAATAAAAACACAGCAGTAATTCCATGTTAAACCGGTGTCTCAGCAGGCAACCCCAATTTAGGTCACGTCGTGATGTTTTGTGACTTCAAATGCGTGCTTGGGTGTCTGCTGCATGGTGAGGTGCACCCAGCCACTGCTGAGGGACTCCTGTTGCTGCATTTTAATGAAAAAATAACACAAGCTGACCTCTAGCAGCTGAGCTGGGAAGATTTACAGCACATCCTCTGCCAGCTCTGTGGTGATTTATACAGACACTGATTTTGGGGGCCCCCAAATGTGAGCAGGAATCACATCTTGGCTCTAGGTTCCCTCAGCAGGAACGGTTCACAGAGGTAAAAAAAGGGGGTTTGTCACCCTAAAAAAGGCTCTGCCCAGCCTGAGTGCCTGCTGAGGCTGAAGGGAGCCCAGCTGCACACAGAGGTATAAATTCAAGTGATCAGCCCTGAAAAGTGCTGTTCTTTACACAGATTTCCCTCTGGGTACCCACAGACATCCTGCACGGATTTACAGACACTGAATCTCTCCTAACTCCACATCTCTTTACATTTCCAATATACTTAACTAATCCAGTAATTAACCATAAAAATAAATGACTTGTATAGATTATGTAACAATAACAAGGCAGCATGAGTCACTTTGCTTTGTTCTCGCTCACTAGCGAGCAACAACCCGGGCTCATTAAGTAGGTACCAGAAGTTCAATACGGAGAAAACTCAGATCTCAAGGCGAGATAATTTGGCCTCCATTTGTTTGCCTTTGTTCTCTTTTGTTTCCAGATTAAAAGGGCACCACGTCCTTTTAGTTTCTGCAGGTAAAACAGACAGGGAGCTGTTCCTTCAGTGGCAGCTGAGCAGAGATGGGTGAGAGCCACACAATAGCTGCTCGCCCTGTGCTTGCAGTTTCATCTGGATGGCAGAGCTGGAATTTAATTTGCCTCGGGACAATTAGGAAACTGACCCCACTGACACGCAGACAATGAGAAACTAAGTCACCAATCCTTTGCCACAAACATCCCAAAGCTTTCATGAGCAATCAGGAACTTATTGTGGAAAGGGCACAATCTCAGGCTCTGTGACCACAGCCAGGGCAATGACTGCTCCCAGCTCCGGGGTGAGCTGCCCAGCCTGTGACTCCTTGGGATTTTGGGAATGGCCCAGACCCTGGCTCCCTCATCAGGAGTGTGGGGTCAGTAGTTTTGTGCCTTTCCATCCTGTTCACACAAGTTTAAAGTAGTTATTCCCAGTTAAACAACAGCTGGGACAAGCTGATACTCAATTTCTGCTAAAAGGTGGAATGGAACACCATTAAAAGCATTAAAGCACCATTAAAACCTCCATTTATTTTCACATCCTGATGGATTTTGCTTTGCTCTGGATGTCAAAGGTCAGATAACCACTCCAAATTCCTCTCTGTTCTTAGGGATGAATACTCCAAATATGAAGGCTGAAATGTTCATTTCCCTGATACAACAGGTACAGTTCTTTATGGGAGAAGTCAGTCTCTACTTAATTTTATTTCAAGGAAAGCATTTTAGACAAACTTTAAACTGAAAAGTCAAGCCTTGAAAAGTCATTGTCTTTCTATCAGGGTAATGACTGCTCCCAGCTCTGGGGTGATCTGACCAGATCTGTGTGTCCTTGGGATTTTGGGAATGGCCCAGACCTCGGCTCCCTCATCCTTCCACACAATCCTTGGTACAGGTGGGCAGGAGCAGCTGCATGGACACAGCTGATCCTTCTCTTGGGTGGGGACAAGGATGATTCGAGCTCTTGAAGTACTTCCAAGTCCTTTTAGGGACTGAATCTCCCATTTGTGGATGAATACAAGACTGCAGAGCCTCAGGAAGACCTGAGCCCCCCAAAGCCTGGCTGGTGCTGGGGAGAGCTGTTGGACAGCAGTGGGACCCTGCAGAGCTCAGCACCAGGAGAAGTTTTGGCATTAACTCCTGTCCTTCCTCTTCCATCCCACCCCTCTTTCCCATCCTGTGGGTATCACCTTCCTCACTGTGCCACAGCAGGGACTTGGTCATGGAACCAGACCAGGGAATTCACTTGAATTAGGGCAAAACTGTGAAAAAAATGGCCTTCTTTTTTATTCCAGTGAAATATTTTCAGTTTCTTGGGAGACATAACTGAGGAAGGTGGAGGGGAAAGGGATGAGTGTCTGAAGGCAGAGAAGGAGAAGAAAAGGTGTTTTAAGCCAGGATTTCCTCTCAACCCTTTTTTTTCATGGCCTCAGGAACCGTAATGGAGGTTGAAGCTCTGAACATTCCCAGTAAACCTGGCTGTGATTTGACTTCAATTTATATTTGTCTCCCTGTAGATGCTACTCCCTCAAGTGTTGCTGAGAAGGAGCCTATTAAAGCATGAAGCCTATTTCAAAATGAAAATTCCCAACAAAAAGCAATCCCAGAAATCTTTCCTCGGTGTCACTGACTTAAGATAATTTAATGTTTGCATAAAAAAACCCAAGACGAAGAAGGAAATGCTGCATTTTCACTTTCGACCAAAATGAGAATTTATTTATATGTAGAGATGAACCAGCTTGGTGATGGTCAGATTAAACACTTGGATCAACTTTCAGTGAAGTTCTCAAAGGTCACTTCACATCCACTGAAAATGCAGCTCTTAGGACAGGTCATCACCAAGACAGCAGAAATCTCATTGTTAGCTGACCCCACAGGTTTTCCAGTACAAGGGGAGTCTGATTTTCAGGCTTGGTTTAATATCATTTATCAAAATCAGGCCACTTGAAGGTATCTTCATTTAATCATCTGGAAATTGAAGTGCCCAAAGTAATTTGTTATGCTGAAAATGATTGTGCTTGGAGCTGACTTGGACTGGAGTTTTATTATAAAATATCAGAGTTTGAATATCTAAACTCCAAACCTGAGACAAGTTATCAGAGAGATGTTTCTAAACCTGATCTTTTTTACCTTTATTTCATCTGCACTTCCAGCTCTGTGAAATCACAGTTCTCTGAATCAGAATCACTACATATTTTATGTAAATGAAATGGCATTATGGTGCCAATTGGCTCCTCAGTCAAACTAACAAGCAAAGAATTTAATTATAGCCATTATTAAATGTTTGTGCTCCCCGGATCCAACTCCTTAAAAACAACAGTGATGAATTTACAGATTCCTATTCCCATCTCTCCAAGTCTGGCAGGGGGTGGAAACTTTGCTGAATTAAAAATATTGCTATTTAAAGTCTTCCACAGATTCATTTCCTTAGACAGTCAGCTTACTCAGTGGAGTCTTATGTTCCCTGAAACTTTGCTGGCTGCTGAACTTGGAGCCATTTTCAACCATGCAGTGGATTCTCACAAAATTTATTATTTTTGTTTTTAAGCTCTATCCCTCAGCCACGGATATAAGCAGGCAATCTTTTTCCTTTTTTGTTTTATTTTATTTTATTTTATTTTTTTGATTTTTTTTTTTTCAGTATGCAAGGCTTGAAAAGGAGAATGGCAGGAGTTCAGAGATGGGAAGAGGTGACTTTGCCAGAGTTTCTGGCTTGGCTGCAGTGTGGAGTTGTTGCCTGGGCGATTTTGTTCATGGGAGGTCTTTCCCTGGCAAAGCCTGCTCAGCTTCACAGGCGCCACAGCTATTTCATCAAAGTTCATTATGCTGGGGAGGGTACCACCAATAAAACGAGATTACAAGTGTCTCCAACCAGCCCTTAAAGACAGAACTCCCGTTTTACCTTTTGCCACATCCCTGTCTGTGGTCCTGTAATGCACAGAGAGATTTGCACCGAAGATAGGGACGATCCCACAGCTTAATTGAACTGGAAAACTCCTGGAGAATTTGATTCAATTTGTCTTGCGACAGAACCTTCTTTTGTTTTTGGTGGAGACAGAGTTCTTCATCTAAAACAGAAATCAGAACAGTTTAATCACATGTTTTCAGGGAGGTGGGAGTATTCAGGCTAAAAGAAATTAAGCCCAGCCTAGATCTCTATCAAGGCTGATCTATATTAAATGTTGATCAACGGTATTTAACGCTCTGAGCACTTCCAGGGAGGATTCATTCCAAGTCGAGGGGGAATCAATAATCAGGGAGCATTTATGGCTCAGGGTTTGGTGATCAGATCTCCACACTTTGCTTTATGAACTGCCACCTCCAGTGTTCTCCTCTTTTACATCTGTCCAAACCCAAGTTCAGGGTACATTTGGCCTTGATGTAAAATTATGGATATCCAAAGAAAGACAAAACCAGATTTAGTGTGGGGTCAGTAGTTTTGTGCCTTTCCATCCTGTTCTCACAAGTTTAAAGTAGTTATTCCCAGTTAAACAACAGCTGGGAGAAGCTGATACTCAATTTCTGCTAAAAGGTGGAATGGAACACCATTAAAAGCATTAAAGCACCATTAAAACCTCCATTTATTTTCACATCCTGATGGATTTTGCTTTGCTCTGGATGTCAAAGGTCAGATAACCACTCCAAATTCCTCTCTGTTCTTAGGGATGAATACTCCAAATATGAAGGCTGAAATGTTCATTTCCCTGATACAACAGGTACAGTTCTTTATTGGGGAAGTTGGTCACTACTTAATTTATTTCAAGGAAAGCATTTTAGACAGACTTTAAGCTGAAAAGTCAAGTCTTGAAAGGTCATTGTCTTTCTACCTCAGTTTTTTTTGAGTTCTTTTACACTCCAAAATAATGAGAAACAATAAACAACCCAACTATGCTGGATTTATTGTGCTCCAGGTTATTTTTGTGTTTGTGCAGAACAGATCTGCCATCAAGAGATTGGCTCCCAGGTTTCCCTGGCAAGATTAAGAGCATGACTTTACCTATTTTATGAGCTAGGTGAAAATTTTATCCAGTCCAAGATGTATAGGCAAACTCAGGTCACACCATCATAACAGCATCCTTTTACCCCAGCTTTCAACACCACCTCCTAGAATTACATGGAACAATAATAAAGAAGGAAAAACAACTTCGAATGGCACTCTCTGAAACACCTCCACTACAATTTATTAACTCAAACTGTGTTGTGCTTATGAACTACACATCTACAATGAAATTTTATCTGAAATACAGTTTATTAGAATGGACTGTGCATCTGCTGCAGGCAAATAAATGGAATTTTCTACACGGGCTTTCCTTGTTTTCCTTCCAGTGCATCAGGCTCCTCAGGCTTTTCTGAGAACTCTGAACAATCACATTTGGACAACATTGGACAATTTATATACATCAGGAAACACAGAAATCTCTGCCCTGGAGGGCTGCTGCTCTGAGGTTGTGATGTGATTAAAGGAAGCTCAGATCTCACGAGGGAACTGGAAAATAAGGAGCACCAACAGCTCCAAGAGGGCACATTTGCTCTGAATGCAGAGCACAGGTCTTTCTCTGAATGACTGGGTTAACCACAGCTATTTCTGATTCCATTCTCACTGCTCCAGCTCCCAAATGCATGTCCAGGCAATGAGGCTGAGCAGGGACACAGAGAGAGCTGCAGGCTGCTCCGGTGCATCCAGCAGCTCCAGGTATGGTTCAGGTGAGAATTAAAACTGGCATGAATTCCTGAGGAGGTGAATCACTGCCCTTGTGGGCCTCAGTGGCTGCTTTGAATCATTTGTTTACTAATATTTGAAGCATGCTGGTATTTTCCCTTATTAGAAGGGTTTGCTTCAGGAATGCTTTCAGTCCTGGAGACTTAAAAATGCTGGATGCTCTTTGTTCCAGCAGGCACCAGCTCTCCCCATTATCCATCTGCCAGGGAGTGGGGATGGACCAAGATACAACATCCCAGAGGTCACCCAAAAATGTGAAAGCTGACCTGGCCTCGCTCTGCCCTGTTTTACCCCAAAAACAGCCCTTCCAAGGTGTGGTAAGGCAGGTTTTTCCCTAAGTGTTTGACATTTATCCCATATTTTATCCCATTCTCCACTGGTGCTGTTGGAAGAGTGCACTGGGTTAAGTTCACAGTTAGGCCTTGTATTGAACAATAAATCTCATTTTACATGTACCAATAGAAGAGAAATAGAAGCTGCAGTGCTGGAACATGTTTTGGAAGGGTTGAGGTAGATTTCACCCCTTTTAGTGCCTTCCCTATTCCCTCATTGTCCCATGTCCCCTGAATTCAGGGAGCAAGTGAAGTTTATTTTCCAGATAAATCCCCAAGATCTCAGCCATGTGACTTCAGGAGATTGTGTGGAGAAGATGACACTCCCAAACAGACACTAAAACTGTTTGTGTACCTTAAAATACAAATCCAGCACTGCCTGATTTCCCAAAGTCAGGGCTCTGTTTTCTAAACATCTTGGCATTACTGCCCCGTTCATTACAGGATGATCATTTCTCACTCTGTTTTCTCAATGTATATATATATATTTTTTTTTTTTTTTTGCACAGGAAATAATTATTACAGCCCAGCTTCTTCTTTTTCATTTTGATCCTTTGTAAACCCAGTCATTACCCTGCCTCAGCCTGGCTTCCCGAAATGTCAAGATTAAAATGGGGCATGAAAGCTTATGCAAGAGTGAGTCAGTGGAGCAATTTGAACCAATAAATATCAAAGCAGTCTCTAAGAAGTAAGCAATTCATTTGATACCACATCTTTCAACAAGTCTTTAGAGGATTTTCCTCTGCTGGGTTACACCCTGATATTTACGTCTTGTTCTCTCCACTGTGCAAAAGTCGAAGTTTGCCTCATTAATGTGATGCTCTGTCAGGAAAACAGTTCTGTCTGCAAAACACATCAGCTCAGCCTCCCCTCCCAGTGCTCAGCAGTGCTATCAGCCACCAAAATAAACATCCCACAGCCTGGTTTGCTCCTCTGTCTCTGCAATTAGTGACATTTTATTAGTTAGTGAATCAGGAATGCGCCAATATCCATTTCTTATGGCACTGGAGGTAAATGAGTTGTCAGGGCAAGAACTTTGATATAAAAGTGCCAGTGAGAGGTGCTGAGTCTAACAGGGCACAAAAACAAAGGCTCTGTTTTCACAGCTATGTCCTGCTGCTACTGCTTTTTTCCTCACTGCTTTCAATCTGATGAGTGTAACAACTCCTGCCTTTGATTTTTTGCCATGGACTCCTGCACCATTGTCTTTTCCTCTTACGTTATCCCCTTTCCCTGCCAAGGCCATGTTTTATTTTTTGCTCCTATCCAAGGACCATTCAATAAAAGCCAAGACCCCCTGAAGCAAAGTTGCAGCACTGGAAAATTCCAGCTCTTAAAGAGTTCCTCCAAATCCGAATTTCTCAAACGGAGCTGCTGCCTACAAAAAGCCCAATTAAACCCCAGCTTAAACTCTGCTTAACTTGACTCAGGATGAGGATGGAAAAATATTGTTTTCCACATACCAATGTCTGTTTATGAATAAACAGACCGTTCACTCAGCACAAGGTGTGTCCTGGGCCTCATTTGCACCTCACAGTCATTGACCTCAGGTGTTTTATTCTGTGTCTCACAGCTCTTGCTGCCCTTCCTGGGCTGCTCCTCTGCATCTTGAGGTTGGTTCAAAGGGATGACATTTTTGTGACCCCTCCTAATTTCTTTCTGCTTTAATTAATAGACAATGTAAAATAGTCTGAATTGTTTCCTGCTCGCACTTGGATCCCATGCAAGCAAATTACTCTAGATACACATGAGATATTTTATAATCAAAAGCAAGGAAGAATTATCTATGAGAAAATCTATTTCCTCAAGTGGAAATGTTTGAGAACTCCTGACACAGGATCCCTTTTGCAATGTGTAAACTGTGATTTATCCCATCTAACAGTATCACACATCTAATATCAACCCTTTTGCACAAACATTTGCTTAAAAAAAAATTCTTATTTCACAAATTATTGCAGTGTTTTCCATACCAAACCCCACATCTCATTTAATGCTATTTGTATATATTGCTTTCTAGGGAAAGATGTCTATAGCTGCTCTTCCTATGCATGTTTATCTCTGCATTTCTATTAATTGTTGAACACATGAATTAAATTCAGATATATTTTACAGAAAGGTGGAAGGCTGAAAGGTAATGACCCCCAACAAGCATTGAGAAAGTGAATAACCAGGAAAAAAATCCCTGTTAATAAAAAATGTCAGTGTGAGATTTCACATTTATTATAACTAAAGTCCCCATTCTTAGAAAATGAGTGGCTTTTTTTTTCATAATTGGAGAACTTTTTGGTTAACAAATATTCCAGCACCATGAGGGTTTAGGTTTCTTTTCAGATAAAAGAATATTCAATATCCAAGATTGAAAGGTGACAACTGAGTAACCCCTGGAAGCTGAACATGGCAGAATTCAGGGACAAGTGTCCTGTGGACACCTATGAAGTGCAGCCATGGAACACTGGATGCTTTTTCCCATTCTTCGTTCACTCTGTGCCTCACATCCCACCCAATAATGAGTCCTGGCAGCTTCATGTTGGTGCCTTTGCTTTGCCTCTTTGTTTACCTCTGATGATATCACAAAAAACGTGTACATTTCATCCTCTCTCCTTTATTTTTATGATTTGGCTCTGGGCCTGGGGTGCTAACACAAAATCACTAATTGTAGAGTAACAAGCCGAGGCCTTTGAAATGCACTTTGTAATAAAAGAGTTTTATTATTTTATTATTTTTCTAATCATACAAGCAGAAAGAAATAGGAGAAACTGATGTGGATGTCTTCAATTCCACAATTCTGGTAAGATCTGCCTGACTTAACAGAAAATGACAGGGGTGGAAATAATGTTGCTGCGTTTTAAGAAAATCAATCCCATCCAGGGAAGTTAAATGAAATCTCACCTGAGCTATTCTGAGGAAGGAACAAGTTTATAAAATCATGAAGCCATGGAATGGTTTGGGTCCTAAAAAGGAAAATGTGAGGCTAGGAGTCAGTCCCCCCTTGCCAAATGTGGGACAGAAAACTCACTGCCCCAAAGATGGGAATATTTCACAGCACTCAGTGATTTCCTCTGTTTCATCAAGTGTGGAACAACACACAGGCAGAGACTCACAGATATTTGTGCACCAAAAATCAGGGAGTTAAAGGAAGTGTAAATATCTCAGCTTCTCCTACTAAATGTGCTCCCATCACAGGGATTCTTCAGGATGTTTCCTAAGCCTTTAAGGTAAAAAAAAAAAAAAAAAAAAAGAAAGTAATTATCTGTAGCAAAGTTTGCAGAGAGAAAACCTCACCTGTGTCTGCCTTGATGCTGAAATGGGGTGAGTAGATTTCTCCTGGCTGAGCAGAAGGGCTGTGATGTTCAGAGGGATTTCAGAAGGAACTGGGAACCTCCCTGGATCCTGGATGGGCTCAGAACACCGACACTCACTCACTGTACTCTTCTCCCTTCACTGTACTTTTGGAGAGTTTCTTCCATCTGACTTCCCCTTACAGGACTTGCTGTGAAAACAGGGAAAGAAATCCTTGAAAACAGCAAGTCTGAAG
Organism: Rhabdornis inornatus; assembly: GCA_013397075.1. Taxonomy (NCBI): domain Eukaryota; kingdom Metazoa; phylum Chordata; class Aves; order Passeriformes; family Rhabdornithidae; genus Rhabdornis; species Rhabdornis inornatus. The sequence goes on from VWZS01009843.1 coordinate 65,701, forward strand.
GCAAATTATTATTTTTGCTCTGTATTGAAACTTAAAAAGTCATGTGAGAAGTTCAGGGTCTCCATCCTTCTATAAATGCAGAAACACTTAAAAATCCCTGCCATGAAAACGCATTTCACTGTGAAATAAATGACTGAACTTGGATGCTTCATATGAGCACAGGTTCATTCATTTTCTCGTGCTTGTTAAATCTTTCTCCCTGTAAATGCAGCAATTACTTCTTGATGGCAGAATTAACTTTCCAAAAACTTACAAGGGAAGCAGTTAATCTCGTGGAACTTAAAATAAAGAAGGAATAGTTTCTTCAGTAAATTTTGCCTTCCACATCTGACTTCCCTTGTCCAGAAACATTTACTAGAACATTACAGACATTCCCCATTAAATTAAAATTCCTAGAAATCTCACACAAGGGCTATATTTGAATTCATTTTATGGCCCTAATGGTCATTTTTTCCCATGTTTTTCTTAGTAACTGAAAGTTGGTAGAAGCTGCCAAAACAGCAAATACAGAGAATTCCCTCGGGAATGCCCCACGAATTCCAGTTCTCAGACTGGCTGCCATTTCCTATTGATCTCAGTCATGATGAAGTATTAATTTGTACACAGTTGAATGCTTATTTTTTTCTTTAAAAAATCTGATTCAAATAGCTATGAAGCCTTGGCAGCTCTCAACAGAGGTGAATTCTTGCTTCCCTCTCCTGTGAACCAGCTGTTGGCATCAGTTGTGTCATGGACCAGGAGAAAGATCTCAGGGGTCTTTTACCTCAGCTCAGAATTGCCACAGGAAACCCCTTAAGATAATTAAATTGAATGAATTTATCAATCTGTACCTTAATAGTTAAACCTGTAGCTTCCCCTTTCCAAATAATTCAGAATATTGCTTATTTTCCCTTCCCAAATATTTCAGAGTATAAGCTTATTTCAGGATGTCAGTGCCCTGCCAGCAAGGATCCTCCTCACTCAGAGCTAAGTTCACCCCTGGATAATTTATTCCCATTCTTTCTTGTGTTACTATCGTGCTTTAATGCCCTTCCCTGTCTGTAAACTGTGATGTTTATAAGGAACAATCATATCCTCTGCCTAAATAAATCTTGCTTGATTTACTCTGATCAAACATAGAAAGTTCTTTGAGTCTTTTCTCATATCAAAACCTAATATTTTCTCTGATTATCACGCTAGAATGAGAGTTTTTTAGTGACAGCAAACGTTCTCTTGAGAGAAAATGATAATGACATTTGATGATGACTTAAAAAAACAGCTACTTCACATGAGAATTTCTTCTGAAGTTGGCAGAGCCAGGAATGTTTGCATGGAATTTCCATACCATTAATAAATGTTTTCTTTTTCTGTAATTTTAACCTTAATTTTGACCTCTTGGATTTTAGCAGATTTGCTTTAGTGATACAGTGTTTTTAAGGCGATTGGTATTACCCTAAATTGCTGTTCTGTAAGGTCAGCCTTAACCCCAATTTAACACAGCTTTTTTTTGGCTTGTGAGAAGCAATAATAAGGAATTGACATTTTGCCAATTACAAGAATAATCCTTGGAGATAAACCCTGAGCCAGCCCCGTTGTCTCGGGCCTGGCAGAATCAATTGCACAATTTGTGGATTTCTGTTTAAGAACTTCAGTCAATGAATTATCATTGCCCACAAATGATTTTCTAAATCAAACCTGAGAAGTGGAAGAAATCAGTGATGATGTCTTCTTAGTAACATGAGCTCTGTGAGCTGCTGCTCCATCCAGAGATGCTTTTCTGCTCCTGCCTCACTCTCTGCATTGCAGCATCACATCAAATATTTTGCTTTACAGTGCCCAACTCGCTTTGGGATCTTCTTTCTTCAGCAACCTGCAGCCCAGAGAGGGAAAAGCTGTTTTTGTTCCCAAACTCAAGTTTTGGATAGGCAAGATGTGACTTTAGGAGCTCTGCACCTGTGCCAGCATCACTGAGTGAAGCTCCAGCCTGAGCAATTCCTGACAATGACATTTTGGGTGCATATGGAATGATCTTAGTGATGGTCTGGCTTAGAAACAAGAGAAGGGGGTTCTTTCCTGAGATCTATTTCTTCAGCCACCTTTTCTCAGTCTATTTCTCTTTTTTTTTGGTCGTGGCAGGGCAGTGAGGGAAACCTGTCTCTCATTATCTTGTTGTACACTGGCCACCACCAGGGCCTTGATCTCAGCTGGGGCCTCAGGCACCACAGCAGTACAAATACTAATAGCACAGGGGAGCCCTTTGGTGAATATTTTTTGTTACAGATTCTCTAAGATGCTTTAAGGGCTCATTTTCTGATGGGACTATTTTACAAATTTTACCAGTAAATCAAATAAATACGGCAGTAGGGAACAGGCTTTAAAAAATGACACCATTGTGGGTAGAGGAGTCAGACAAGCATGTGGCAAATCTGATGCTGCTCAGTTGTAGCATGAATTTCTATGAATACAATTAGAACAAAGCTGCTTTTTGAACTGCCTGGTTATGAGCTGGTTGTGAGTAATGTGAGCTCGGTGTGTGCAAGAACATTAGAACAAAATTAATCATCAATAAATCACTCAGCAAATAATTCTCCCTCTCTGACATCCCATTCCTAATTACCTCGCTGTCTTTCATTTGCTAATGGCACTTAAAGCTCCAATCAATTGCCTAGTAGGGAACCTAGTGAAGAAAAAAGTATCTGTGGAAAGAGGTTGAGAACACGTGATAGCTGAAAAAAGAGTTTGAGGACGGTTTTAGTGGCTTTTTTCCTTCTTTTCACCCTTCACTTTTTCTGCATTTCAGTGATTTTGTTCTTCACTGGTCTTTTCTTTGCTGCACTGTCCTCAGGCATGAGAGTGGTGGAATTGTAGTGGCAGAAGATAAAAAGCGCCTCGTGGATCCTACTTTCTTCTTAGCAGTGCTTGAATGTAGATAAGCAAATCTTTTTTGAGGCTCACTTTTGAAAATATTGGATTGTCTGGGCAGAGAGGCACTTCAACAGGAGGTGGGAGGAATTCTTGGGAGCAGCAATTTTATGAGTGATGCTTCCTGCACCCAACATCTTCCTTTCCTGACTTCATCTCACATTGTGCCCTGAGGCAGTATCACATCTGGCAGCTGCCTGCCTCCACCTCCCTGCTGCAGCAGGAAAATGGGAAAATGCCCTGATTGAAAAGGCACCCAGAGCAGCAACGGCTGTACGTGTGTTATTCTGTTTTTCACACTCCCAAATGCTGCAGACGAGATGCTCTGCACAAGGAAAGGAGCTGTGATAAAATTGGAGTGGCTTTGCTTTGGGCCGAGCACATGCTCAGTGCTGTTACACTCATTAAAAAACTTCCCTGAGGACTGAAGGGACTCCTTTGCCATCCAAATATCAATGTACTCCTCCTGCTTCCCATCTGTATGGCAGGAAAGGAACCAAGCAGATTTATTACAATAAAAACCCCACTCCTTTCTTTCTCCCCAGATGCAAACAGCACCTTAGAGCTGTTTCCTTTCCACCCCCCTTAGGATGGCTGCCCTGTTTCTGTTGGTTTCTAGGCACCTTTCCACCTCAGCCTGCCTTGCCAAAACCATCAGATATCTCTGTCATGTGAACTAGGCAGCGAGCCAGCAGGTCAGGGCTTACACAATTTGTGGCGCCTACTTAAAGTGTCTGAGATTCTTACCAAGCAGTCTGAACCTGGGGGCAAAGTGTAATTCTTTCCCTCTTGCCCCTATTTATAAAATCACACAAAGGTAAACCATAGCACTGGTGGGTTGCTCTGGATTTTTATTTTTCTGCAGTGGGGAACTCAGAAAAATCCTGCATCTCTTTGACTGCAGGTTAATCCTTGTTTTGTGGTAAAGGTTCAAAGCAGCTCCTGTGACAAATGTAGGGAAAAAAAAAAGCAGGTTGGGTTAAAAGGAGCTGTCTCTAGAAATAGTGTATGAGAGCCTTACCCAGGCTTTAATTACTTCTTTCTCAGGCAACATTTTCATTGAGCTGAATTGGAGATTTCCTGTCACCAAAGAATTTTTAGACACTGTGCAATACAGACTGGCTACATTGCATTTAATTACAAATATACACATTTTCCTAAGCATGAATGGTATTATAATGCTTTAACCGAGGTGAAGGTGGAAAAATTGAGTCGGTCAAAAAATGACCTGGGGAGAAAGAATTTAAAAAAACCCAATTCTTCCAGTTCCTGTTGCATTTTCTTCCTCTTTAGCTGCTGTCTGGCTCCACATAGTTTTGGTGTGCTCCTCCTCAGAGCATTGCCACACCATTCCTGCTCTGACCCAAACACACCCACGCCCTCAGCCAGGTTCTGTCTGTTTTCCCAGCCTGAATTTTTACATTTTCTCCTCTGCAACACCTACCATGGTTCCCTCATGGCTTGAAAGCAGAATAAAATGAAAGAATAACCCTCTGCCTGCCTGTCATCTTCTTCCTCTTCTGTCTGAGACCACAGGGGACACTGAACATAATGTGCTCCCTGATTATTCTATGACCTCCCTATGGCAGGAGTTCTATGGATGATACAGTGCAATGCCAGAATTTAGCATTGGTGTTTTATTAAATGTTCCAGGCACATTTGAGCTGGATTTTGGGGCAGGTGGAGCCAGGGTTTGCTGGTGCAGCAGGTTCTGAGCAGCCCCAGCCTTGCTGCTCCCTGCAGATGCTGCTGGGCTGCCCTTCCAAAGCAGGGCTGGAGCTGCACAGCAGCAAAAAAAATGCACAATCACTCATCTTTTCTTCTGCCAGGAGCTGAAACACACAGCATCACTGGGGCAGGGATCCTTCCTTGCTCCCCTTCCTCAGGACAGAGCTGTGAGATCACTCTGGGCCTCTCTCCCCATTCCATAGGCAGCAAAATTGGGAATTGCTGCCAAGGATGCCCCTGGGTTCCCATCCCTCATGTCTCTGGATGGCTCCTTTTCCTCCTGTCCTCACCTCAAACACACTGAGTGAAAGTGAATTCCCATCTAGCAGCCACTCAATAATTGGAATTTCAGCTGCTGTACGTTGCCACACTCTTACACATGCTCAATACATTTAATCATAAAAAGAGCTCATGTATGGAAAACACATGGATACTGTGGGCAGGCCAGCATGACAGCTCCGAGTCAAAGAAATTCAGGATATGCCCCACAATTCCAGGAAACTTTTTCTTTAGGATACACACAGAACACATAAATGAAGTCATAAAAATCAGCTGTGCCCTTTTGCTTCATTTCTCGCTTTAGTTGTTTGGGTTTCTTTCACTCAAAAATGAATATTTCCCTGGGCCTCTAATAGTTTATCCCTCAGAAATACATTTTTTCCCTCAGCAGCATTAATTTGTGCACCAGAGCTGTGTTAGCATCGGGACACTGGATGGAAGCCACAGCAGACTTGTAAATTGGTTTTTTCAGACATCTGCAGGAAAAGATCACACTTCTTCAGTTTTCTAGGAACATATAACAGCTTTTATGACTGGAAAAAACCACCAGGAGATGGTGGAAGCTGGGACTGAATGAGCTGAATGGGGAGGAGGGTCAGGATGGGGGGGCTGCTGCCAGGATGGTGTCGGGGGAGCAGAGGGGACAGAGCAAATAAAATAGGAAATTCAGCAGGTTATACCCAGCACAGATGATGTGCTGCATGGTGCTGGTGATGCCACAGCATCACTGACACCTCCTGGTGCCTTTGAGCCCTCCCTGTGCCAGGCACTGGGGGTACCTGGACCCAGCCTCCTCCATTCCTCCATCCCTGGAACAGCAGTGGGAGTTTTGCACCACTCAGTTAATGGTTTGTCTCAGTCTCTTCTGCCTTCACTCAGAGCCAGGAATAACAAAACCACGATGGAAATGGATTTTCTCGTGTTCAGGTTTGGTTGTTTATTAAATCTTATCTAAAGTACAGAGAGTTCAGCAGCACTTCCAGCTACCTGCTAGAAGTGAGGAAAATGGAGCAAGATGCTACAAGGTCTCTCAAAGCTAAACAGTCCAATAGAGAATTAACACCTATATTATTTATACTTTTAACCCAATAACTAAATTCCCATGACCCTCAGTGTGACACTGACTGACCAACCAGAAACTACACCTGAAATCATGAAGAAGGATGATGAACACCAAAAGAGACACCACCCAAAATCCTCCATATTGCCCCGTACTTATTACTACACTATAGAAACCTCAAATTTAAAACCCTTTACCATGTGAAATCACACACTTCTATTTCACTACACACCCATGATTTTAACTCCATCACTCATATTTAGAAGCCTTCTCCAAGGCCTCAGGACAAAAGCAGTGCTCTCCAGGGGGCCAGTGCCTGACAGCACAGAAAGCTCAAAAAACCCCAGGTTTCTGGGATCCAACACATCCCAGCATCAACTGGCTTGGAAAAGATTTACTTGTCTTGTGCAAAGGGGTTGTGCTGCCACAGACACTCAGCCCTGAGGGATTTAGGAGGGATTTACAGGCTAATTAATAAGGCTGACTGGTAGAAATGCCAGTTTAAAGGCCATCCCTGAGCCCTGGATGGGGCAGAAAGCTGTGGCACACCAGGGATGGCTGCACACAGCATTTTTGGGCTGCTCTGTCCCTCGAGCATGGCCAGAATAGGAGCATAAAGTTTTACTAACTCAGCTACAACCAGAGTGTTCAGAGCCAGCAGTGCAGGCCTGGAGTTACATCATCTACTCTCATGTTTTTCTTACTCATGCCCAGAAGTATGAGGAAATACTCTTCTTCAAAAGAATATTTTGCATCTCAATAAGCTGCTTCATGCAAGATCTCAAAGGGCTCTATATCCAGTCATTAAGTGCAATTCCTATCACGCTGATGCTCATAGAGAAGCTGGTAACTGAGCTCAGAGGGATGCACCCAGGAGACCTGACCCCCCTGCACTCTTTCCTAACCTGCAAATTACATTTTCCTTCAAAACAAATAAATGACCCTAAAAAATCCCTAAGAAGCTTTAGTTACAGAGAGAACAGCGAGGAGCACGGTCTGGGTGAGTGATACCACAAACCCTCATGCTTAGGCTGGAACTGTTGGAAATATTCAAGAGCCTGTATGGAAATATAACTGCAACCATGTGGCTTTGGGGAGTCACCACATGCCCAGCCTGGCTTCAGGAGCTGGGTGCAACTCCTTGAGTGTTTATAGAAACAGAAAGCTGGCTGGGAAACAAGGCTGCCTGAATTCCTGGGAGTACAACACTTCTCCAACGTCTGATATTTCCTCTTTGCTGATATGATGATATCTGAGGCTGGAAGCCTGGAAAGTCTGGCACATGGTGCTGGCAAACTGGCAATGTATGACAGTATTCTTTTGATTCTGAATGCAGATACCTTGATAGTGTGCAAGTGTTTTAATCTTCATAATAACTCAGTGTGTGAGGATGGGAAACCAGAGGAGAAGAAGGAATTAACTGAAGTCAGAAAACTCTCTCTTTTGTTCCAGTCCTGCTGTTTTGGTGGTGGGAAGGAGTAGTAAAATTCCTTCCTGTCCTGGTCCCACTGACAAGGCTGGCACATTTGCAATGGAGAGTCTGGGAGAGGAAAAGCAAAATCTGTGTGAATGGCAGATGAGCTCATGCCAGAGACTCCCTGGGACAAGGTGTGCCCACCTGTCAGTGGGACCAGGACAATGACTCCAATGAGCCTTTGTGACTCTAATGAGCCTTTGTGGCTCTGGAATGAGCCTTTGTGACTCTAATGAGCCCCTTCCAGGTTCTTGGGCTACAGTTCTGAATTCAAAACTTCAAACCAAGGATCTGCCTGTGTTATAGTTCATACATGAAGACTGTTTAAGGTCATGGCTGTCACTGCTAAAATTCCTGAAGAATGCAGGTAAGAAATCTTGTTTGTGTCCGAGGTGTCCAAGTTTGCCTCGGCCATGTGAAGGTTTTGCTCCCAGATCTGTCACCCTTATCAGCATTTGCAAACTCTTTGTCTTTTTGCACATTCCCAGAGGACTCCCTGTAAAACAAAATCACCACATTTATGCAGATTACAATCCTGAGCACTTCCAGCTCCTTTGTTTCTGGATTACAGTGGTAATGAATTGTGTATTACACAGCAGTGGAGGGCTGTGCCATAAAATAACAGACATACACTTCAAACATCTCTGCATGCCTTCTTCAGCCAGCACTATGATAAAGGATTTGATTACACAGACATTGCAGAATTTCTATCCAGAAGCTGAGATCCCAAGCCTTACTTTTCCACCCTCAAGGGGAAAACAGGACATTTGTCATCATTTCAGTGCCACAACCCCCCACCATTCTCAGGGAGAAGGCTCAGCTTGGGGACCAAGGTATGAAAACCATCTCCTGGGCCTGGAAGCTCCAAACAAGATTTTGAAATGTTCCTCCTAAAGAAAGCCCAGATTGATGTTATGATGTCCCTGGCAGTGTCTGATTTTTCTGATACCTGACACACCCATAAAATGAGTATAGGGTAAAAATGTCATGTTTAAATCCCAAGTGAATAATCCCAGAACCTGGAAATCCAGGACTTGTATCATGATTCTAAAATCTTTGTCCCAGTGCCTGGCTGGAATCTTAATACTGAGAAAAATGACATTTTTCTAATTCCACTGGCCTTTCAGTGCCCTTTTTGCCTGCTGACCCTGAGGACTTTCTTTTCATTTCATTGGTGTTAGACACAGGTTCCAATCTCATTCTTTCATCTTCCAAACCCACTCCTTATCATTACTCTATATTCCAACCCAGACTGCTATAAAATACCATTTTGGTCTTGTTTCTCCCTTTTCTTTTTATTTTTAACTACAAAATTCAATCAAAGCTTGACAAATAAAAGTTTAGCTGCTTGATTGATGCAAAATATGACTCAGTGGCAGATCTTAAAATGAATATGCAATATTTCAAACAATTTTCAAGGCTCCCCCTTTTTTAATGCAGGAAACCAGCAAAGAAGCAAAGTGAAATGAAATGGTCCCTTCATAGAAAGACTCCCATCTGAAAATTGTTTTAATTCAGGGCAGCCGTGGGTATAGTTTACATAATAAAAAGCAGTTTTACTAAAGTGTCTGTGGTTATACTTACCCAGTATAGAGGTCCTGATCAAAGCTGCCTTGCAGCCAAAGTCATCAGCATCCCGACAGCGTGCTCTGCTGAAAAGAACTTTCTTTCTCAGCTGGGATGGCTCAGACCCACTCCCAAGAAACCCAAAGCTAAGCAGAAAAGATGGTGTAAAACCAGACACCTTTTTTTTGCTGTTTCAGTATCAGGAATTAAAGGCAGGGAGAGCTGGGATGGAGATGTGGGTATTTAGGAAAACAACTGAGTTTCATAAGCAGAGTTAGGGTTTGAGAGCAGCCACGAGCTTGGGGATGGTCCCTGCTCCTCTGGTCACATCTTCACCTCTGCTGAATGCATTTCAGAGCTGAGGATTGAAAGGCAGAACAAAACCTCCTCATCACAGAACTGATTCATTTCCCAACCTGGCAGCCTGTTTTCCCTTCCCTCATTTCCCCAGTTGCACTCTGCAGCCCTGCAGAAAGGAAGGTGCACTATTATGTTACAGTTATGGGACAAAGAGAGGCAAGGAGGGGCAGATATTGAGTGTACAAAGCTTCCCCAGGTGATCCACGACTGGGCAGATCTCACCCCATAGGAGCCTTCTGGTTTTGGGTTGCCCCTTGGTCTTTTCATGTTTCCTCCCTCCCCATGGTATGTCACTTCTAAACATCAACCAAATTCTTCTCTGGGCACAAAATGAGGCCGCTACAGCCCTTGTTCTTTTGAACTGGGATCCAATTTGATTGGCGTCTCCTGACTTTTGGTAAACTGTGTGTTCTGAAGTGTGAGAGAGATCCCTGCAGCAATAATGTCCATATCAAATCATAATTAAAAACAGCAGTGAGGAATGTGCTGAGATTTGAACTGTAGACCTCCCAGGCCTAAAGCCCAAACTGCAAAACAGGACTTAAAAGGCTCATGGAAGCTTTAAACATCAGACATTTAATCACAACGAGTCTGTAGGGATGATTTCCAAAAAAAGAAACAAAATCGCACCACCACAGAGAATAATAACAAGATCTGAGCGTGTGTTAGAGCAGAGAGACAGTTCCTTCACAAAGGGGTCACACGCTGTGCATCTACTTTTCCATCTACCAACGACAGCTTGAACATTTTCAAAGACATCTGCAGTGGGAATCACATCGAGCCAAACCTGGGGGAGAGGGAAGGAGGCTCTGAAGCAAGAGGATAACGAGCTTGTGATGCAGTGGCAGCCTGCCATGAGTGGGAGGGCTCCACCCAGAAGTATCAAAAATAAATTAACACACCTATCTTTTCTTAGACTTCTTGGAACCTCTACAGGTGCTGCTGCCGACTTCCTCGCTGTGACATGCACTTATCCCAAACTGGGTCAGCGGGGAGGTGAATGAATAAAAGAGGTCAAGTCTGGCTCTGCCTGGCTCAGTGGCCTGTTCCTAAGAGCAGATAGCCAGGGATGGCATAAAAATGGGCAAGTGTCCATGAAATGTCCTGCTCCTCTTTAAAAGTGAATATCTCCAGCTCACCAGTGCGACCAGTGAGTGGAAACAAAGTGAAAACATCTTTGAACTGTTATTTTTCTCATGGACCACAACAGGACTTGAGAATCCCCATGGATGGCAAAGCAGGGCTGAGTTTGAAGTGTGGGGTTCTGATGAAATGTTGATGACAAAGGAGCTGGGCTCTGAATGGAGTGTTGCCTGTAGGTTGTGTGTCTGCTTCACTGACAGGGGGACCCGCAGTATTGAATAATCCCAAATTATTCTGATGGGATTCACGGTGCCCAGCAGGGATCAGCCTGACCCTTCACCTACAGGCATGGGTATATGGCTAAACCCTGCCTTTAACACAGCACTGTCAGTGCTGGGGAAGGATTTTCATTTCTGTGGATTTTTTTCACAGCTCTGCTGATGTGCTTGGTGACCATCAAAGCTCACCGTGACACTGAGGGTGTTTTATTCCACTGATTAACAAACTGATCACTTTAATTAAGAGAGTGATTATTTTATTGCATGCTATGAAAAGGACTTGGGTTCCTGGGGTTTCCTGGACTTTTCCCACAACATCTCAGCATTGCTGATGGGGCACAGAGTTTTGACTGATTCTTTCTACCAGCAGAGGTGGAGGGTGGGGATCAGGAAGACTCCCTGGTGCTTGTATTTGTCTTAATACCTAAATACAATGATATTTCTATATTTAAAAGAGATTTCTTTGGTGGTGGCCATGGTGGACATCTGCTGTCAAGGGTTCCATTGATGCTGAAGTCAGAGCAAGAGTGGAATGTAACTTGGGGGAAATATAATCATGGAGTCAGTCATGGTTGGGATGGACCTTAAAGGTCATCTCCACCATCCCACCACGGACAGGGACACCTTCCACTGTCCCAGGTCCAACCTGGCCTTGGGCACTGCCAGCGGTCCAGGGGCAGCCACAGCTTCTCTGGGCACCCTGTGCTGAGGCCTCCTCATCCTCACAGGGAAAAATTTCTTCCTAATATCTAATCTAAACCTGCTCTCTTTCAATGTGAAGCCACCCCCCTGTCCTGTCTTGTAGGAAATAGGAAAAAAACTTCACTCCTGCTCTGTCCTAAAAGAGAATGATGGGTTAACTATGGAAATTGTAACTCAGATTTTAAATCAATCTATAACCAATCAAACACGTACATCCTGCAAAAACAGAGTGTGACACCAAGGATTTTGTTGCCCACAGAGACTTTTTTGGTCACTCAACCATTCTCTGTCCTAGACTGAAGCACAGAGCTCTGGGCATGGCTGTGATGAGAAAAGCGAGACAAGGGATGCTAAAGCTGACAAAATGGAAGAAGTGGGTCATGGGTATGGCTGTGAGAGGCAGGGAGGGAAAATGGGCAGATGGGTGTAGCCACATTCCTTGTACCTGCTCAGGTTAATGCTGTTATGGGAATCCCAGCTGGAATTTCACCATTTGGGAAAGGGATTTGCAGACCTGCTGGGATTCCTGCTGCCAGTCTCTGGTCAGTGCTATTATCTAAGAACTTGTTTTGGTTTCTAAAGAGTTCTCTTTCATGCCCTTCAGCATCAGACCTTCCTCACTGTTGTCTTGTCTTGTCTCACACCTGGCCCTCTGGCTCCTCATGATAATGGGGAGAAAATAGAAGAAACACCTGCCAATATTCTTTCAACACCTGAGTTAGGAGCCCTGTCCAGCTGAGAAAGGTGGGACAAAGACAGGAGGGGCAGTGCCAGCACTGAAGGTCTCACAGGAGCTCTGCCATTAATGAGAGGCAGAGGATCTCCAGCCTGATCTCTTCAGGTGGAGGGAGGAATGCTCCTGTTGGTACATGATATCCCCAAGCACTCATGGGGCAAGAGGCTGCTGATGACACAATTATTGTGCATTTACAGCACCGTGAAGCTGCAGCCAAGATCAAAGACAAAATCAGGCTTGTGCTCTTACAATAAAAACAAGCACGAGGTGACAAAGAGAAATCCTTCTCTTACAGGAGTGAGGGGACATGGAAACGGATCCCGTGTGTGGCTTTCAGCTCTGAGCAGATGACACTCACCTCCAGCATTCTTCTTCTGGCACTGTTGTGTTGCAGAGAGATGTTTATTTACCTCTGTGTGTGCAAACACTGATGCTTGTCAGGAGTTAATTTTTTGAAGATCCTGGCATTTTCTGATTTCCAAAATTGTGTGCAGCTTGGAGGTTCATATAGCTCTATAGAACTCCATCCAAAGGTGGAGGTTTATGCTGTGTGCCCTTCTCCAATAGCTTGAAACAGAAGTGCTCAAACTGACTCAAACCTTGGATGGCAGGACTGAAGTAGAACTTCACTGCTGTCCAGCATTCCCCCTGATCCATTTGGACTCGGAGAAATGGGATTTATTCAACCAGAAGAGAGGCACATTAAGGGTTTGGGCCAATGTTCCAGTCAGATCTTTCAGGTCCAGCTTCTCAGGTAGACAGAGCTCAGCCTCCATCCCTGCAGAGAACTGGGACAACAGGATGCCTCCTGTACCACACCAGGCTAAAAATAAGCCACCAGAACAACAGGGAGCAGAACAACTTCTGCCAGATGTTCCTGTCCTCAGCTCTTGGCCAACTTCCTTCCGAGGCTGCCACACTGCCCAGCCTGTCTGAATCCCATCTCCAGCTCCAGGAGTTTCCATCTCATCCTGTGCTCAGGCCATGAATAACTGCCTTGTTATGTACATGCAGGGTGGAAGGGTGGGGTGGAAAAAAAACCTCTGGTAGGAGCCTGTCTTGAGCTTGCAGTAAATACTTACCCAACAGAAATGAGATTTGGCAGCCGTGAGGAGAACTTCTGGAAAATCATTTCAGGTTCCTAGGAAGTGAGGGAGGCATTTGGGAAAGGGTGGGGACAATTTTCTTTCCCTTGATATTTCTTGTCTGAGAAATGGGGAAGATCTAATTCCTCATGAGTGATCTAAGGAAATCCCCTGTACCTAATAAAATATCCTTGTCCATGCTTGTCCTGTCTTTAGGGAAGCCTCAGCAGGAACCTGGAGCAGGGAAGTGCCAGATCTGTCCCTCTCCACCAGTCCAGGAGCTGTGGGACTCACCCAGGCTGCCTGTCTGGGATTTCCAAGCACAGCAAGGCAGAGAAAATCTGTCAGGAGACATCACTTTAAATCACTGGAAGCTTCCTGTTATTCGAAACCTTTTGGCTACTGGGGAATACAAACAAGATAAAGCAATATTTTGTTTTGCTTTTCTCCACTGTGTTCTGTTTTCATCCTTGGCATTGGCCCACAACTATTTACCCAGAAGGGAATAAAATTTGAGGATTAAAGCTGCTGTTTTAATTCATAATAAATGGGCCTTCAGTGCAATATATTTGTTTTACTGTATAATTTATAAACACCTGGTCTCACATCTGCAGCTTACAAGGCACCAAGGATTCCTGTCCCAATAAAGGCCATCACTTCATCTGGGCATTTGAATGGCAAAGTACTTAAAATTTATCAAAATTAAAAATTCATTGCTTCACAGATTTTTATTTTAACCAACAAAGTCCTTCAACACTTAACCACTTGCTCACAGATATAAACATGTGAAGTAATTGTTTCATTGCTGGGACTATGACTTAAGGCAAAATTTGCACCAGCTTGGAATAATTTATGGGAAATATGTGCATCTCAATCATCTGAATGAGCTGGAGATTATTTACATGTTTTGTAAATATTTTTTATACATTATACATATTCCCTATATTTTATACATATTCCATTTAAAATTTAAAAATCCAGCTCTATAATGCAGAAGGCCATAAGTGTGTGAGTGCACTCCCTTTCGCAGGAATATTTTTAATATGGAAGCACTCTATATACATTTTTATTCCTTATTTCACTTTGCTGCATATTTGTTTTTATTCTTGCTGCCACAATTGTTGCTAGAGATGGACCTGAAACAACACATTTGTCTTTGATCTCCTCCTCCAGTCAGAAAAGTTGGTTGTGCAATCGTGGAATTACCTTTAAGTGATGTTCCGTTTGCTTCTTACACCACTGCCACTTTTCTGATGTCCCTCCTGGAGGGTGGGAAGGCTCTAAATATTAAAAAAACTTAGAAATCAGGAGAACATTGAGAACATTGTGCCTGTTGTGGGGCTGAGTTCTCCCAACTGCACCAGGCTGTGAGGAGATGAGAAAACTTTGAAAATATTTCACAGCTTGACGTTGACGCAGCTCCAAGGAGTCAAATCCTTTTGCTCAACAGCTCAGCTCTTCTCAATCTGCAGAAGGAGCTGCACAAATTTTCATTTCAGAGTTCCACCTGCCCTCTGGGTGCTTGGAGGTTACAGCTCCTCTTGTTTTCCTCACAGCTTTTCTTGTTTGCTGCGAGGTTTACGCGGCGCTTCCGTCCTGTTTGCATCTACAACATCTCGCTCTCACGCAGAGGGTGGAGGCATCTCCCCAGACACTGATTCCTGTAAACTGATGGCTTTGATTAGTTCAGATGAAAGAGGCTCTTATTATAAACCAGCCCATGCTGGGTGCATGTCTGTGGGTGGATGGTTCACCCCGAGAGGAGAGAGAGGCTCCAGACCCAGGGCTGGGCTTTGGTGCTGCAGGAGCTCCATCTGGAGACTTCCAATATCACCCCTTTCATTCCATCAACTGCCTCCTGCAGCTCTGATAAAGCTTTGGAGGTAAAGAGGAACAACCACTTTGATTTGGCCATCCCAGGAATGATTTTGCCATCAGCACACACTCCATCCTCCATCCCGTGCTTGGAGTCTAGGGATAATCAAACCACCAAGCAAATTCTCTGCAAATATAAGGATCTTTATTTGGAACAACTGATTAATTGCTTTTGTTCTCCTCTTATTTTTTTCCATTTTAGCTGTCATGAAGGAACAGAAAATGCAGACAAGGCTGGGATTATTGACTATGTGTGATCTTTTGGGGAGCTGTACAAGTGGAGCCTTTAACAGGGGGACCTTCAGCAGGAACAGGAGCAGGATGCTACATCTGACACTGTGCTCCTGACACAGGAGGGTTTTTTCTGACACAGAAAGAGGGTTTTTTGTCAGCTGGGTAATAAGGGAGTAAGGCCTTGTCATGCTCTAATTGGTGTGAGCAGAATGTGTTTAGACTGGGTGAGGAGGATGTTTTGGCACTGGGTGATGAGGATGTTTGGTTAAGCTGCTTGATAAGTTGGGTAAATCTGACATCAAAGACTTTGATAAGGTATTTCTAAGATCTTTGTGACTTCAGTGATGTCGTTAGGATAGAAATGATACAAAGATAAATGAACTGACACTTCACCAGCTAAATGGGTTTCCCCCAAGTGTATTGTAGGGTGGATCAGTGTACACAGCTCGGGGTGAGCTGGGGTTTCCCAGAACTCCTCCTAGCAAATTGAACAGCCACCTGCTGGTCACTTCCTTTTGCTGGGCAGGAGAGGTGGGTACAGGAGGGACAACGAGCTGCAGTGAGCTCCTTTCTGGCAGCAGAAATCAGGAGACTCACTGAAATCAGCGTGTGATGACTTGCAGGGCTTTCAGCAGCTAGCACCAAACCAGCAAAGGCAGCAGGGCTGTAATTAGATCTCACCTAAACAGGAGCCCAGCAAGGGCCTTGGGCAGCAGAGCTCCACCAGGGAACTACAAGGAGACCCAAAAGATGCAGGGATGGTGTGAGAGCCTGGCCCTGAGAGCTCTGCTTGCTGCAGAGAAATCCCTCAGGATCTCACAGTGGGCTGTAATCCAAACCCTCTATGACCTCCTGGAATTCCTGCCTCATGGGGGACACTGGGGGAGCACTGATGGGGCTCAAAGCTTGAGGGTGTCCTGGAAATGAGCAAGTTATGGGACACAGCTCACAGGGAATGGGGAATGCCCTTTCCAGAGGACTGAGCAGCAGTGTTATGCCCAGACAGGGTGGAAGGTTTCTCCTCTCCCACCATCACAGGGGTGAATCACGGGGCTGCTTTGCTTGGCTTCATGTGGTAGATGATTCTATTCAACCTCAAATCCTTTCCTACCATTTTCCACCACAGCAAAAGGCAGCGATTTTGGTGCAAATGAAAGCAGTGATTTTAGGGGAACTGAAGGCAGTGATTTTAGTGGACAGAGGAGGCCAGCAAGGTTCTTCACCCTCAGGTTTGAATTCTGCCCCAGGCTATCTCCACTGTGCTGGCTCAAGGCTGCTCCAGCTCCTGCAGTTGTTGCCCACCTTCCCCAAGACCTGGTCAAGCAGCTCAGGCTTGGAACCCACCCCACTCTCCCCAAGGTCTCTGAGAAAATTTCTTTCATTCTTTCGCCTCAGTGGGTATTAGAGCATGAAAGAAGCTGGGGGGGCAACCCTTTTTGGTGTTCTCCGCTTAATTTTGTCATAGCATCAATTTTGGATGTAGGTTTTTGTTCCTAAGCTGTGACTGGTCAGGGAATGAAGGTGGTAGAAATTGAGAAAAGGAGTTGTTCTTCTAAATAGTAGAAGAGATTTTCTGCTCTGAAGTAAATCCCTGTGTCCTTTCTTTTCCAAGGACTCAATGCAAAACACGGGCCAAACCCAGCTAATGAAATTCTATTTATCTTAATGATCCTCTGGGCACAGGAGATCCTTGATGATCAAACTGAGTTGACACCTGCCACTATTAAGTTCTGCTCCTGAAAACTCTGAGACAATCCCAGCAGATAAACAATACAACATGGTTCCCATTATGATATTACCATAAATCCAGACAGCCTCATGTTTACCCCATAAATAATTAGTCACCAGGCAAATCAGAAAAAAAAATAAAATAATCCTACCATCACCTTAAATTACCTGTCAAACATTTACCTCTGTTTGTCTTTTAGGGCATTTATTTTTTTGCAGTGTGGTCCTGGTCCTTGATGAGTTTAACAACCCCCCTGCATTTTGACAGCAGAAGAAAAGAAGAGGTGATTATTACAGTTACTGCTCTTGCTTTGCCTTGAAAGTCCATTCTAAAGAAGGCATTAGAAGAGGCTTTCTTGTGGCTGAGAGATCAGATTACCACAATTAAAGCAAAAAGGTGTGGTGCTATTTACTCTGCATGTTATGACACATGAAAGAAAGTGATTCAGGCAAGAAAAATAATTACACATTAATTTGTGTTTGGCAACTTCGTTTCATATACGTGGCCCACAGAGCTTAGATAAAAAGCTATTTTGTCCAGCTTTGTGTAAACTGGGAGGAGGAGTTCTCTGTGTGTGAGTGGGGATGAGGAAATAATTCCTCCTGATCCTACACCACGAGGCCCCAAGAGCCCGCTGGGTTTCACCCAGCTGAGAAATGGTCCTGCAACCCAGAAACTCAGCCCGGGTTTGGAAAAGTTCTTGAAAATTTGAGAATTCCTCGAGGTTTTGAGCACAGCCTCGTGTAGAATTTAGTGAGAATCACACCACAGGCACAGGTGGGGATTTTTGGGGTGTCCTGTGCAGGGCCAGGAGCTGGAGTTGGATTATCCTTGTGGGTCCCTTCCAGCTCAGGTTATTCTGAGATTCTGGGAACTCTGAAATTACAGCTCTGGGAGCACAAATTCACACAGGTTTCTGTAAACTCGGGGTGACTGCAGTGTGGTCTCAGCACAGCTCAGGAGGAAGTTCAGCCTTTGCAGCTGAGCAAAATGTGTGCAATAAATTGTGTGGCAGCTCCTCTTGTGCCTTGAAAATATCCCCTTGATCATCCTGGTGACGAGACAGGGAAGAAAACACTGGGAGGAAAGCTCCAAAACACCCAGGAGGGTTTCAGGGCTGTCTTAGAGAGGCAGGATGTTAGAAATGGGAAGAATTATTCAACTTGAATATGACCAGCATGACCACAGTCCTGCTCCCTTACTGTTAATGATCCCAGCAATAAACCCTTGACAAACTCTCAGACAGTGCAGTTTCTGTGCTAGGCAGATGTTAATTTTACAAAAAATGATCTCAAACTGGCATTCCTGCAGCTTTTCATATAACACAGACATTTGAATCAGGTCTGTGAGCACAAGAACCTCTTCGTTGGGAAACCACCCTAAAAAATGGAAGGAACAGCCAAAGAAGCTTCAAAAAGGAGGTTTGCCATCTTATTTTCATTTGATATTTTCAGAAGAACTCTCTGTATGAAGTTGTGGAGTGCTGTTGACTTCAGGACAACCTGAGGTTAATGGGGAGATGACAACAGCAGAAGGTTTGGCCCTGGGGAGAATCTCCTCATATCCCTGCAGTAATTACTGAGCTCAAGCAAACAGCAGGAATTCATAATGTGGAGAGGACAAATGCATGAAATGCAAACCCACAAAACTCCATTTTCCCACAAAGTAAGCTTTTTGCATAAATCATCATTACCCATTGCAGGGACGAGGTTTTAATATTAATGAAAGGTTGGCCGTCCTTATATCAATATGTATGTTGGACTGGCTGCCTGGCTATGGAAAGGGAATGTATTTACATTAGTAAATAAAATAAAATTTCTGAACCTACAGGGGGAAATCCAGCCAATGGAATTGTGTTTGTTTCCTTATAAAAGTTTGTGGGACATTTTTTATAGTGCAGTCTGAAACGGTATCATTTATTCTGCGTGCTGATTAAAAATTATATTGATTTAATTTGGCAGTTATTGTCCCTTTTCTTTCTGCCAACCTATTTTTAGCCTTCCAGACGAGAGACACTGAGCTTTTTTACATACCACTACAAAGCATTAATTCTAATCTGTGAGCTGCAGAGCAGAGGGAACGCAGGATCCTTTGCAAAATGCTTTTCTTGGCATGGCCCTGGCATGGCAGAGCTGTCAGTGCCTTCTGTAAACTCCACCAGTTCCTCATAATCCCCTGACACTTTTGGCAGTGGTTTATTCTGGGTATTGTGTGGCTCAGTAACACCAGCACAGCCTCACCAGGTGAAATTGGAGTTTTTTCCTGGTTGTCCATCCCCAGCTCTGCTCAGCAGCAGATTTTGTGGATTATTCCCCAGGATTTGCTCCAGCTGTTTGTGGCTCAGGGGTAGCACCAGCCAGAGCTGCCTCCTGCCAAACCAAGAGCTCCCAGAACATCAAACATGCAGAAAGGCACTTTCATGTGCAGGACAAAGTGTGTTTATGCAAAATGTCCATTCTGAACCACCAGCTGCTTCTGAGAAGAACAAATCCAAACATTTCTCTCTAGAAATAAACACACAAGTGGTGCATCCCTTTCTGTATTTACTGGCAGGTGTCAGCACTAAGAAACACAATTAAGGTCTGGATAGTCCTGGATCATAGTGGTACCTCTGCTTGGGAGCTTCAATTCCTTAACACTCACTGCCCCAGGGCACTTGGAAGGTGGCCAGAGCCATTGACAGGTTCATAAAATGTAGGTGCACCCTCTAAAGTCTCAGAAATGCTTTGAGAAAAAAAAAAAAGTAAAAAAAAAAAAAGTGTTGTTTCCATTGTGCTTCAGAAAACAAACCCTTCAGGAAGAAAAAAAAAATAATGGAAACATATGAAACGTAAATTGGATACACTCGAAGTTAATGAAAGGAAAATCTTTTTTCCATTTTAGTTAATGTCTTAAATTAGAATTTTGGTATAAAAGCTGGAAAACAGATGGAGAGGATATATTTTTTTTCAAAGAATAATTTGTTAGTGAATTTGAGGCTTGTGAATGAGAGTGCCTAATAATAGCATTGGCTTGAGCAGCCCTTGGTGTAGACTGCAGCTGCTTTGGTTCCTCCACTGGATTTCTCCCACTGCACTGCAGGAATGTGTCTGTGTCCTGTAGCCACATCCAGCACCTCCTGTGGGTCTAACTCAGCCAAAAACGGCTCCAGCTCCACTTTCCCCCCAATATTCATGACTTGGATGACATCTTCCTTTGTTTGTGTCTCCATTCTCTCCTTGGACCCCATTTCTGACACTCTGTGATCTTTTATCCCACCTTGCTCAGTCTGGTGCAGCTTGTCTTGAAAATCTTAAATTGTCCTCATCTTCTGCCCTTCCCAGTCTTTACCCACCTTTACCTGTGTGCATCCTATCATATTATTCAGATTTTCCACTTCTCCTTCCACTGCTTTTGGCAAAACTCATCAAGCTGTGCATTCGCAATTTACATAAAAAAAAAATAATAAAGAAAGGTAATGAATCCTCATTTTGAAATTGCCCATTAAATACTGTTTTTCTTTAAAAAAATTTTTTAAAAATCCTCTTTTTCCATTCCATGAGCTTCCCATGTATTCCTTCCTGTGTGTTTATCTGCCATCTTGTTTGCATAGCTGCTCCCCAAGAGATTTGTCACGGCTGGCTCACAGCACACTCTGCTGATTTACAGCAGCAATTAATAATTCCAGATCTCCTGGGAGGGGATGGATTTCTATCTCACGGGGATGAGCAGCAGATCATACCCACAAAATGCTGATGAGCTTTTTTTTCAATCTGAATCCAAACACAGGGTTCAAGCACAGGTGACAAGGTGGGGATGGAGGTGTTGAGTCTGGAGGGATCACAGCTCCAGGTAGGGAAGTCCCAGGGAGGGGGGCTGACGTCCTGCCCTGACTCACTGGGGTCTGTCCCTCACCCCCTGGGGGTCCAGCTGGCCCTGTGGCCACCCCACACTGGCCCTGCAGGTCAGCAGCTCCGGAGCTGGGAGCAGAGTTGTGCAATTAAACTTGCAAAGCACCAGCCCACACTCAGCCAGCTCTATCTGATCCTCCACCAGCAGCCAGGCTGACACACACCATGGATGGCTCGGCAGAGGGAAGGCAGAAATGACCACGTTTGCTGCTTTCATTAAAACAATTCCAGGCTGAGTTTTGGTCTCTGCCCTTCTTCTCATGCCATGCTCACAAAGGGGAGTTTGAGCCAAGGGGAGCTGCTTTCCCTGCAGGGCACAGCCCAGGGGTTTGCACCAACACGAAGCAGCAGGAGACCCTTCCTTCACCCTGGCCTTTGGTTGCACTTCTGGGCATTCACTCAGCTTAGAGAGCAGCAATTTTCTCAGACAGTGGAGTGTGAAAAGCTGCGAGTGCAAGAGGCACACAGACCCCATCGATAATAACA
This sequence comes from Rhabdornis inornatus, assembly GCA_013397075.1. NCBI lineage: Eukaryota > Metazoa > Chordata > Aves > Passeriformes > Rhabdornithidae > Rhabdornis > Rhabdornis inornatus. Next base: position 87,167 of record VWZS01009843.1, read on the forward strand.
ACGAGCTCATTCAGCAGTCGTCCATAAATTGTTCCTGCCTCAAACACTGTTTATTCCAACCCACCTGGGTGCTCCTTGGCAACAGGAAAACTGGACATCTTAAAGCTTCCAGGGCTGTCTTTGCCCTGACCTTGTCTGGCATTTAAACCCCCTCACAGCTTAGCACATTTTTGACCTTGCCCCATGTAGGCTGCATGGCTTTCCCTTCCCTCCCTGATAATCCCTCCACCCTCCTTTCCCAAAGCTTTCCCACAAACACACTAAACCAGGCTTGGGAAGCAGCAGGAGCAGGAGCACTGAGCTAAATCTCCAGGTTCAGACCAGTCTCTGTGTTGGTTAGTTTTTCATGGGAATGTGTATCAGACGAGGACAATCTTTGGGGTTTTGACTGTCCAGCACACAGACATTATTCAAAATGAAACATCAGCATTTTCCTAGGTATTCCTAGGGATGAACTGGAAACCTCTGGAGGCACAGGCAAAGAAGGAAGAGAGAAAATCTCCCTGGGTTGCTTTTAGTGACTTGAAGTGACCCTAAGCTGAAAGCACCTCGACTAAGGCCTGGAACCTTGGCTTTGCACACACATCCAGATCCGTTTAATAACCTGGATGTACACAATTGCCTTTCAACCTAGAGCATTATATAACACTTCACATGGTTTTGCAAGGAGTGTACCAGGGAGTATTTGCAAGGAGCTGAGCCAAGAAGCTGTACAGACAGCAAGGCGTCTGTGTTGCCACTACAAAGTGGATGTTAATTACCTAAAACAATACATGTAATAGGCGAAGAGAAAAATGCTCTGCGCTGCCTTGCCATACCCACTCATCTAGTGCATCTCTAACTGCACAGTTATTTAGCCTGCAGGGATCATAATTAGCTGCTTCATAAATTAATAAGGGAAAGGAGGAGGGAAGGGGGGAAAGCTACCAGTGCAAGAATGGTGGGAAACTTTAGATAGGATGTTTCTCGAAGAATGTCGTTAGCAGGCATAATTGCTTCATTAAATAAAGGCACAGACAAATGCACAGGGATCCTCTGTCCCTCGAGAGAGAAGGGTTGGAAGGGTTCCTTGATAGGCACTGTGAGGACCGGAGCTGAAGGACACCCTGGAGGTGCCAGGCAAGTGCCACCCTGTGCCCAGCACGACAAAAATCTTCCCAAAAATCCATGAAAAAAGTGATCAAAGTGACAAGTGTGTGCCGAACAGTGATTCATGACCCCCTCTAACACCTTCCATCCACGGCACTCAAAGTGTTGCAAACAGCAATCAGGGAAATCTTGCAGGGATTGTTATGAGCAGGGTGAAGGCACTGTCCCTGTTCTGCAGGTGGAGAAACCGAGGCAGGCAGTGACACATCCTGCTCCCAGTCCCCTGGCAGGTCAGGATCAGCTGCACCCACCAGCCTGGGTAGAATGAACCTATTGGAATCCCATTTACATCGCTTAATTGTGAGTTCATAAAAACAATGGGCTTTATTTCCTCTGTTATGCAAAGAATTTACGAGGTGGGAGAAGCTTCTCCCTGCTTTGCCATCAGACACCAGCCCCATTTAGGTAATTAGCTGGTTCCAGGCTGGATGCATTCACACATCATCTTCACACAGCGTTGCCACAGCCTGCTTTGGAACCAGAGCCTCTTGTGAGGCAGTGGAAATATCTCCAAAAGCCCAGGAAAAGAGACAAACTCCATCTGAGTGGAGGTGCTGCACCACGTTCCTCCTTTTGTGAATTTTATCTTCACAGACTTCCACACTTTTAATCTCTTAATCCACTGCAGCTCTTCTTGCATCCAGAGCCTGCCTTTACTGGCTCTTTCTGCATATTTTTTCCCTTAAAAGCCAGGCTTCTTGAATCACAGGGAGGTGAGGGATGTGACTTGACTGTGCTCCAGCAGCAAGTCTCAATGATTCAAAGTCAGGAGTGGAATTCAGCTCCCAGGCTTCAAGGAAAACTGGGCCAAAAGGAAACTCTGCTTTTCCCATTCTGCCTTGGCCGGCCAGCTAAAAGTGAGGCAAATAGGAAGCATGTCCCACCCTGAGCAATGTGCAGAAAGTGCTTTTTAAAACTGCAGCTGCCCAGGTTTGGTTTTTTTCTCCAGGAATATGTGGGATTTTGAGAGAAAGGCATGTGGAGTATTTTCCACTTGATTCTGAAGTATCCCCTGTGTGTGCTTGTTTGCATTCATCCTTGCTAAACATCTCCTGAGCTTCCTCCTCTTCCCTCAGTGATGGAGTTGTTTGGGGTTTTTTTGCTGTTTTCAATTCTCTTTATGCTCTTCCTCCCTTTTCCTGGCCAAGGCTCTGGCAGTTTCTCTAATGAAAATCGTTGCTTGCCTGCAGAAAGTATTTTTGCTGTGCATTAAAACCTTACATTCTTTCCTCACTCCCGTCCAGGATGCCCATTTTGGGATTGTGTGTCTCTGCTTTATTTCCTGAGCTCCCCACGTGCTGCCCCACCATTACTTGGTTTTATCCTTGCACTTTTTTCTCAATGTCTAACCATGACTCTGTTCCTGACTGTTCTTCTTTCCTTTTTCCTCCCTCTTCTTGGAGTTTCCTCTGCCTTCCCCAGCCCATCTCAAGCTTCCCACTGCCCTGTAAACCCAGGACACATCCTCACGTTTTTATTTGCCCAGAAAAGGAACTTTCTTCCCACATTACTGAATTCAGCAGGGCCACTGGGATGTACCAGCCTGCCCATGAGCTTAACTTGTGGAAAGTGAATGCTGGAATCTTATTTGAGGAAATTTCTGAAAGTGAAATTCCTGGATTTCTGTGGCTGACTCTGCCCTCTCCCTCCCCTGTGGAGGGGAAATGAGAAAGGAGGGCTGGAGAAAACCTTTCCATCAAGGACTGAGCTGGAAACAACAAACCTCATCCCTCCCCCCCTTTGTCTCATTATAAATTTCCATGGCACAATAAAGCATTTTCCAACCAGTGCTGAACATACTGACAGAGCTGAATATGTTGAGCCCTTTAGATTTGGGGTTTTCTGCTCCATTGGCTTCCTGAAACTCTTGACTTCCAGTGGCAAAGTTCCCAGTGACTCCAGAGGGCCTTGGATTTCACCTTGGGTGTGGCTGGAGCATCTCTGACCCTGCCTTGTGTGATCAAGTTCTTAAAGGTAAACAAGCACAAGTGGCAAAATAAAACTTCCAAATCACTCCATCTATAATAATTGAGTATTATTTTCTTACAGTGCTGTAAAGTGTATGGAGTATACCCCTTAAAATAGATTTTCATACTCTCATTGATGTTTTTCCATAAAGAATCTGCTTTTTGCCCTGAGAATATTCAATCTCAGGCCTTTCACCCACCACAGAAACACAGCAGAGAGCTTTATGATAAGCAGGAAGTTTTTCAAGATTTATTCTGAGTCCTTCCTTGACAGCAATGGTAAGAAACCTGTAGTTTTTGGGGTTAGAAGATCTGTATATGAAAGCCTTGCAGTGGTTTAGGTCTAAGCAGCTCAGATTCCTGACTTCAGGCCTCATCTTAATTTCATATATTGAATTTAATTGATTTCAGTGGGCTTATGATGACTTGCAGTGGGGGAGGTGGGTCAGGCCTCTCATTTCTGTTTTGATGGTGCAGTGAGATTCCATAAGCACCCAGACAAATCCAGTTCTGTCTGTGAGCATGAGTCACTCCCTGCCTGGTGAGAAGGTGAGCTCTGCTCTTCTGCTGCCATTCCCTGCATGCCAGAAGGGAGCTGGAGTGAGATCAGGAGCTGTGGCATTGCACCAAGACAAAGGGAAAATGGAGACACACGTGGGACACTCCCCCAGGATCAGCAGAGTACAAGAAATGACTTTTCCTGAGCTGTCCCATTCCTTCATCCACTCCTGGAGGAGCTGGGGATGGCTCTGGCCATGTCCTGCTGATGGAACTCCCTCAGGAAAAGTGTCAGCTCAGTTCTCCAGGGATAAGAACAATCCCATGGGGATGGGTGCCATGGTCAGGCACTACACCTTAACCTTAATCTTAATTAACATTAACAATTATTAATTCTGGTGCCCACATAGATGAGGCATTTGATTGACTCTCCAGCAGTGGGGGGGATTTCAAACCCCTTTTCTGTGGTGGCTGATGGCCTCAAACTCCTCTCAGGTCCAGCCTGCAGCAGCTGCCAGTTTTGCCTCCCCAGTCAGTGACAGGGTTGTAGCTCTTTGCTCAACAACATCCCAAGCACCTGAGCAGCACTGACCTTATCACTCCAAAAATCACCCAGCAGGCAAAGCCTCTGTCAAATATAAATTCAAATTAATTTCAGGAACTATGAAATATGGACTTATTGGGCTCAATTAAACCCCAAGCATTTCATTTGTGCAAGCACAGGAGTAATTAACTCTTCCAAGTCCCAGGTTCTTGTGTGTGCAGCAATTCCAGTTGCTCTCAAGACAGCCACGTGTAAACATGGATTTCTGCCTGCTGAAAGTGCTCCTGGAATGAGGGAAATGGGCTTTGGTTGCAGTCCTGGTGCTGTTCAGGGTTTGCAGTGCCCTTCTGTCCCCCCCTGTGCCCTTCTTCAATCCCTTGCAGTGCTGCAGAGCCAGAGCTTGGTCTGAGTCCTTCCCCCTCTGCTGCCTGCCTGGGGATGTCAAACTTGGTGATGTTCCATTTGGGGACATCCCAAAACACTCCTGGAGTGGGAGATGAACCAGGGACTGAGACCATGGCAGAGAATTCTGCATTTAGAGAGCGCTGCTGCTTTCCCAAAGGGAAAGGCTGTATCCAGTTTTTCTGGGATAATCCTCAGCCTTTCCCCAGGAGAGTTTTGTGTCCTGCATCCCTTTGGAGAATGAGCTGCAGCATAAGGAGCCTGCCAGCACAGCTCTGCCCTCAGCACAAATGTCAAATGTCTCTTTGCACACTTCAGAGTGACTTGCTGCCTCTGAGATCACACAAACCCAGAGCTCTCTGCATTTCTCTGCTGCCTCTCCTTGATATTTTAAAGCACTTTACAAAGCTGCAGGAGGAACTTTCAACTCCCCCTCCCTGCACTACTGAGGCACTAAGAAGTTAATTGATTTAATTTAAGTCACACCACATCCTTGGCAGAGCTGTGGAAGGAACCTGGGAGATCTGGGGAGGGAAGCCCTGCTCTGTCTGGGGGGGTTTGAGGGGCAGGAGATTTCAGCAGCACAGAAATGTCACTGGGCTCTGCTCATAAACAACTTTTGCATCTCCCTCGGGACACCCAGCAGATGACAAAGCTACAAATAGGGATGAAAATCTTGTGGAGGAGGGGATTTCAGTAATGCCAAGTGGCAGCTGAGATATTGGGTGATTATATTGCAAAACAGGGGGTTTGTCCTTGGTCCACAGTTATCCCAGTTCACACAGTTAAGGGCTCCGTGTCTCTCCCTCAAAGAGTTTGTCTTATAATTCAGATAGATGGATAAAAAACCAGAGTGGGAGACCAGAAAAAGGGAACTGATGCATCTCTCCTCATGGAAAACAGAAAGCTTTGCATTTGTAACAATTCTTGGAAAAAAGGGAAAAAAATAAAAAAGAGAATTGCAAGGCTGGAGAAGACAAATCTGAATCAAAACTTGAGCAAGCAAGACTTGAAAGAGAGCTTGTTTCTTCTTATTATTTTTCTCTCTTTTTTTTTTTTTTTTTTTTTTCTTTGTTTTTTTTTTTTTTTCTCCCTTTTCTTTTTTTGCCTCCTGGAAAGATCTCGGGTAAATAAAGCCTGGCACAAACCCTCCTGGTCCAGAAGCATGTTTTGAAGTAGGATGAAATCAACACGTTGAGGTGCTATTTATGTATTAATTAGTCAAATTAGCTGAACCAGAAGCAATCATACAGCTCAGAATGTCATTTGTGGCTTCCTGTGCCAGCCATGGGACACCTGAGTTTGACCTTGAGCAGCCGCACACAAGGCTCTAAGAGGGAAAATCACTTCAAATAACTTCCTTTATTTTTACTTTTTCTGGCCCAGGAAACTTTTTTTTTTTTTTTCTTTTTTTGTGGTCTACTCTTCCCCCCCCATTCTTTTTTTCCTTGTCGCCAAAATTTCTGACTCACAGCACATGGAGATGGAATTAGTCACAAACTATTCCCTGTTTTCCAGATAAACTCACAGGCTGGGGCTTCGTGGTCAACAGCACAACCAGGTGGAGTGCAGGGTAGATGAGAACCAAGCACCGCCATAAAACCTCCACAGAACTGATTGTTTTATCCTCACTGGCATCTTTTTGTGTTGTTTTCTATAAAGGAAGGGCATTATTTTAAAGTTCTTTATATTCATGGAGTTGTCCCCTGTGAGTTTTCCCAGGCCAACACACCAAATGTGCTTTTGCTTGTGCTCTCCTGGGGCAGATTTGATCCTCACCTGGGAAAGGTGAAGCTCCTGCCTTGTTGCAAACCTCTCAAGGGACAGGAGGCAGCCAGGAAAGGTTCAGAATCATTTCCTGCAGCCAGGGCACCACCTTTTCTCTGCCACACCATTCCTGGTGGAATGTTTGCTTTCCCCCACTCAGGGAGGGTTTCTGTCCAGCCCTGTGCCCTCAGCTACTGCCAGCTCAAAATCAGATCCAGCTCAAAATCAGATCCAGCTCAGCAGGCAGAAAGAGAATTCCATCCCCATCACCAAGGAACCTGTTTGGTTCAGAGAGGCCCCTGAGCTGCAGCCAGAATTGCCCTGAAATGAATCCCATATGGGATTTTATGGGTGCCACGTGAAGAGTGGGCACTGAACCCATTTGGGATTTTATGGGTGCCATGTGAAGAGTGGGCACTGAACCCATTTGGGATTTTATGGGTGCCATGTGAAGAGTGGGCACTGAACCCATTTGGGATTTTCTGGGTGCCATGTGAAGAGTGGGCACTGAACCCATTTGGGATTTTCTGGGTGCCATGTGCAGTGTGGGCACTCCAGGCTGGATCAGCTCAACTCCAGCTCTTCTCCTGCTCCCAGCTCAGCTCTGACCTTGTGGCCAGCCTGGCAGTGCCCCAGGGCTGTGATCACACCTTGGGCAGCCATCCCTGCCTTGCTTGGATTTTGGACACAAAATCAAGGCTCCCTGAGCTCCTGCTGCTCACCCAGGCAGGAGTCCAGACCTGGACTGGAATCCAGGCTGTCACAGCCACCAATTCCAGAGACAGCAAAATCAGAGCCCCCTCAGGAGCATTGGCACCTCTGACTTGCACTGGGAGCTGTGGGGAGGAGATGTTGGCCCTGATTTATTGCTGTGCATGTTGATAGCAAGCCTGTGGTGCTTTCTTTCCAAAATACCTTAATTTTCAAGTGTACTGGCACACGTGTCCCCACCCTTGGAAGTGCAGCTGGCTCGGGGGGGAGAAGATGTTGCCGTTTTCAAGCAAGTTGCAGCATTAAGCAACCACCTTGGATAAGGAGACAAGAAGACTTAACCTAAAAGGAACTGCAGGAGATCTGAAAGCAGGAGGCAATTATGCAAATTGCAATTGGAACGGGATTACTCGGGCTGGAGCCATTTACTGCAGCACAGGCTGGGAAGGTGGGATGTGCCAGGGGCAGTGGGGCTGGACATTCCTGGGATGTGCCACTGCCTGTCCCTGGAGATGCCACAGCTGCAGGCACAGCACAGAGGGAGCTGGCAGCAGCTCAGGCTCCCCTGGACAGGGCAGCACCAGTCCTTGTGGTCCCCATCCTCATCTCCTTCACCATGGAAGGACAAAGGAATTCTTAAACGTGCAGGACAAGAAACCCTATGGGAGGAGAGAAAGAAAATGAGCTGGACTGTTGTTGAGCCAGCCAGGACTTGGCTTTTTTTTTGGAAGGAAGGTCCCAGAGTGTTTTCATGGCTGTGCCCAGGCAGATTGAAAGGGTTTTGCACCATCCAGCCCTGCCCAAATGTGCTGCTGGACATGGAGGTAAAAGCTCCACTGGAAAACTGGGTTCTTCCCAGAAGGAAAACACCCTGGTGGTTGTCATCTCTGGATGTTGTTTTTGGGATAACTCACTCAGCATTCCCAGAGCTGCCCACTTGGGCATTCAGGCAGGATGAATCTTCCCAAACATCTCTGGGTTTTGAAGAAAAAAAAAAATCAATGAAAGGTGACTTCATAGCTCCCTTAAAATAGAAGGAATGGATAGCAACTCGTTAAGCTCATAAATATGGGATAATATGTGCTGAAAGTAATTGTTATCATCAAATGTGGTTAAAATTAGTCACCAGCAAGTTAAAACTAAGCCTTACATCCAGGTTCCTTGATGAAATGCTCTTGCTACTGTGTGAAGTGCAGAATAAGAGAGTGAGTACAGGATAAAAGGTCCTCGGTGGTTTGGCTTTTTTGGGACAATGCTAACAGAGCAGGGAATTTCACACTCAGGCATCAGGAAAAGTCAGTGAAACTTTAGTTTCTGACCTCAGCCAAAAGCAGGGAAAAACAAAATGAAGATTTTCAAATCTCAAAACGCTGATGACAATTGGGCTGTTTAAGCTATCTCTTTCTGCCTCTGCAATCTGGGGTTCTGTGCTTTAAAACCTTTTCGAGAATCACAGAATTATGGAATCATTTAGGTTGAAAATAACCCCTTAAGATCATCCAGTCCAAGCTGTAACCCAGCACTGCCAGTGAATGTCTCTGGGTGCCACAACTGCAGGGATGGCAACTCCACCACTTCCCTGGGCAGCCCATTCCAGAGCTTGACAATAATTTCCATGAAGGAATTGTTGGTAAAACCCCATCTAAACCTCCCCTGGCCCAGCCTGGGGCGGTTCCCTCTCCTCCTGTCCCTGTTCCCTGGAGCAGAGCCCGACCTGGGGCTGTCCCCTCCTGTCAGGGAGTTGTGCAGAGCCACAGGGTCCCCCCTGAGCCTCCTTTTCTCCAGGCTGAGCCCCTTTCCAGCTCCCTCAGCTGTCCCAGACCTTTTCCCATCTCCATTCCCTTCCCTGGATCCAGGATGGGTCACCCATCACAGCAGCTCAGGGCTCACTCCTTGGGGTACCAGCTGCAAAAGGGACAAGCAAAATCATTAGAAAACAGCAAAACCGACTTTCATTTTTTGGTCCAAGACATTTGTGAAGATCCTTTGTGATCTTCACCAGTTTTAAGGTTTCATTTGTCCCGGATTTGTGTGCCTGTGAGCCGTGCACGTGCTGTGGGACGTTTGCTCTCCCATCCCCTGTCAGACCTGGGCACACCTGAGGCTGAACTCACTGGAGAGTGAGGCTTCTTCTAAACTCTCCCTGCCAAAGCTTCATTAAGTTAAAAGAGGTACAATTATAACTTGCCTTGCACCAGGAAGGGCAGGTACAAAGCTTCATCCTGCAGTGTTTTGGACGGGATCCTTGGAAATCTCGAGATTCTGAGTGGAAATTACTCTGGGAGCTTTTCTAAGTAGTTTTGCTGTAAAAGAGTGATTTGCACATAATCAAAGCCTCTTAAACACCCAGACTGGCTGCCCTGAGGAGACTCCTTTAACCTGCTGGTTTCATACCCTGCTCAGGACTGGGCAAACCAAACCCCCAAATGATGAATCCGGTGGAATGTGAATATTGACAGACTGCTAATTACTTATGGGTGCTTGTCATCTGGGGCTTAAAAAACCCAAAACCCCCACCACGAACTTGATTCCCCCCAGTCCTCTCCTGACAGAAAGTTTTGTCCTAAGTGAGGGACGACTCCCCAGCTGATTTAAGGACTCCCACACAACCAAGGAAAATCACTGAGGTTTTGTGATAAGTTCCCTCATGGTGCTCCCTCCACTGAAAATCAGTGTTTGCAGTCCTAGGAGCTGGCACCAATTTCCCCCCCTGCAATTCCAGCAGCTGAAATTCTGTCAGACTCGAAGCACTCAGGGCAGCCACTGAGTGAGGGTAAAATAAAGGTCAGAGAAAAGCAGATAAAGCCTCATTTTTAGCCTGCCCAAGGAAAACTGGGATCCCTTGGGAAATGCACCTCTGAATTCTGCCTGTTGCACTCTGGTTGTGGCAAAAATCTTCTTAAACTCACAAACCCACTCAGAGCCCAGCAAGAAAAGCAACATGGTCAGTGTGTGATGGATAATTTCAGAGTGTTGGTTTTGTAGGTAGCAATTTGCAGTTGTACACTGGAGTTATACAAGCGAGAAAAATGTTATTCTCCCTCTCCAAAAATAATCTTTTGCTACTTGGGGTTGGGTTGGTGTAGTCCTGAATCTCTGTGAATGTAGTTGCAATTCCTGTTTAATAAAACTCCAGAGGTGATCTCGTTTTATCAGCCTTCATCTGTAATTAAGGCATTTAATATTCAAACTCTTTGATGTCATGTCATCTTTGAAACATAAATAAGAAGTTTGTCTCCATCTTCAAAATTAAGATAAATGAGTTGGAAGGGCAAGTCCCCAGAGAAAATTTTAAAAGCTATTTGAGTATTTTAATAGCTACCAAAAAGAAATAAAAAATAACAACACTGGTATTAAAAAAATACATTGGTAGAAAGCTTAAAGGAGTTTTATAGGAAGTGAACAAGACAAGTTCCATCTGAGCAGAGAAACCTGGACACAGGCATGGTTATGACTGTTTGTTGTTGGGTTTGTTTTTTTTTCTGTTCCTGGTGATTTGTTTGTAGTGAGGATCTCAAAGCACTGCAATGAATTCCCAGTCACCCTCCCCGTTGCTATCAGATGGCAAAACAAGTCCTGGCACCCCATGGAGCTGTGCCTGATGTGCTGAGATCCCCAGGACAGCCCCTGTGGCTCTGCCCTGATGTTTCATAAGGAAATCAGTGGGAATGGGGCACCCACTCTGCCCCAAATGCTGGCACTGGATGGAGCTCCACATGGGATGTCCAAGGAAAAAGGGATCCAAGCTGGGGCAGAGATCATCCCATGGGATCTGTGCTCTGGGTGGTCCCTGGAACTGAGGCTGGACAGAGTTAAAGGAATAAAGCAGAGATTTATTAAAAATCCTTCCAAGGATCCACCTTGGGCAGTGCAAGAGCCTGGATGTGGCTACACCCAAGCCGGACCCAAGTCACGAGTTTCCACACTTTTATCACTTTTGGTCCATTTCCATTTTGGGGTCAATTGTCCAATTGCAGCTCCAGGTTCTGCAGTCCCATCCTTCCAGATTCTCTCCTCCATTCGCTGCTGTTTGTACTTTTTGGGGCTGGAGCTGCAGCGGTGTCCTTGGTTCTGGGGCTGCAAAAGGATTGTTTTGTGTGCCTGAGCTGGGAGGAGAACTTGGAACGCTTTGGATGGAGTTCAGAGTTATATCCTAATGCAGTGCAGAATCTGGGAAATATGAAAGCTAAAACTTCAGGCATCATGGGGAATGCTCTCCTCACCCCTTTTCTTCCCCTCAGCTGCCCCTGGAGTGAATCTCCCCCAGGCCAAGCTGGAATCTCCATCAGCAGAGCCAGGGCTCCAGAGCTCACTGATCCCACGGCTCAGCCACACCATGGTCCTTCAGTCCCACTCACAGCCACTCAAGGATGTGCAGTGTCTTTCCTGCCATCACTCTTCCCTTCAAACTTGTCAGAAATCTCTCATGTTCTTCTGGCTCCAGGCCCACTTGCAGCCTCTTCATCCCTGTGCTGGGATCCCTGGATCTCAGCCAGCTGGGATGGGAGCTCTCCTCCTGCCTGCTTATAATTAGAACGTGCACACGTTGAAGTTTGTTTTCTTCCCAAAGCCTTTATTGGAGGCTCGGTGTGTAGGAGGGCAGGCACACAAATCCTGTTATTTGTAGGTTCAGAGCGCTGCGTGGGAGGAAGATACAGAAATCCCATTAGTCATTAATAAGATTTTAGAACAGATTCCTTAGGCAAGACTTGGAAAAGCTCTTCCTGGCTGCCTTCTGATGGTATTTAAGTCTTCCATTGCCCCACCAGTCCATGTTCAGCCAGGCTGAGAGTGCCCTCTCCTCTTCCTCCCTTGCAGCACAGACTTCCTTTTATTTCTGCTTTGAGTCCTGCAGAATTCTTCCCAATTTGCAAAAAAATTGCCACCACTGTTAATTATATCAAGAAACTGAAGCAGCAACATTTGCATTAAGGCCTTGCTTTGGGCTCTGCACTATGGTCTGCACAGACCCTCTTTCAGCCCTAAAAGATGAATAATTCTCCCTGCCCCAAACTTTTAATTTCCAGGTGTAAACTGGAAAGGTTTCCTGGTCTAAACTAGTTCTTGGAGTTAAAGATAAAAAACCCAATATCCAGAACTTTTGATCCTATGAGGACCTGGCCTCTTTTAGATGTTTTTGGCTGAATTTTTACATGACTGTGCATTCCTCTCTCCTGAACACAAGCCAAGGTGATTGATTGGAGCACTATTAATCACGGAACACCAAGGCATGATCTCAGTGAAGTTCACAGAGGAGCTCTGAACAGTAAATGCATGAGGAAGAACAGGTCAAGTGCCAAAGAGATGAGTAGAGCCTGCCCTGAAGTGATTGTATTCCAAAGGCACAAGGGAAAAGGGAAAAAAAAAGCCAGACAAGACACAACACATCCAGAGTGGGAAGTGGGTATTCAGGCTTGAATGTTTCTTGAGATAGGTGGGGTGTCAGTGGCAGTTTGCTAAAAACAGTGTGGGAGCTTGGCTCAGAGCAGAGCTCCTCTTGGCATGTGGGGCTGGGAAAGGCTGCCAAGATTTTTGGGTGAAGGAGACACAAGGATTGGTGCCTGATCCTTGGGCAGAACTGTCACCCAATGGCTGATATTCCATTTTCTCCAAGCCCATTTTGACACCTGTTTCTTCCTGGATTGGATTTTTCTCCACTTGCAGGATTAGGTGAGGCTGCCCAGTTATCTGCAAGCCTGGCTTTAACATGACATCTTCAGCAGCTTTTCCCTGCCCTTTGTCTAAGGGAGTTCTTGGGGGCTTGGACCAGCTCCTACCTCAGCATCTGCAGCCTTTTCTGTCCCCTGGGACTCGGGGGGCTCCAGGGAACTCCTGGCAGGATCCCCTCCCAGCAAGGAGAGCTCTCTGCTGCCTGGGATGTGTTTCCCATTAAGCACCAGATGAATTTTCCATCTTTTCTCAGCAGCTCCTCTAAACTGGGGGATTCAAATCCCCAAACTCCCAGCTCCAGAGCCCCACGTGAGCAGGATTCAAATCCCCAAACTCCCAGCTCCAGAGCCCCACGTGAACAGGATTCAAATCCCCAAACTCCCAGCTCCAGAGCCCCATGTGAGCAGGATTCAAATCCCCAAACTCCCAGCTCCAGAGCCCCATGTGAGCAGTATTCAAATCCCCAAACTCCCAGCTCCAGAGCCCCATGTGAGCAGGATTCAAATCCCCAAACTCCTGGCTCCAGAGCCCCATGTGAGCAGGATTCAAATCCCCAAACTCCCAGCTCCAGGAGCCCATCCTGGAGGGCAGAGAGCCACATGTGGGTGGCAGTGGAGTTCCAGTGTCTGTCCCGTTTGTTTAAACAATTGCTGCATGGCTGGTTTGGAATTTACAAGTATTTAGGAAGTTTTGAGATGCCCAGACTGGAAATGCTGGTATCTCTTCCACCCTCTGCCTGAGCTAAGGTGTTGTTTCACAGCCATTCAGGTGGGGGAAAAGGTTCCTGCTGTTGTTCTGCTCCTTTGCTGTTTTTTTGCCTGGGAGATGAAGAATCCTTTTAGACATGGAGCCTTTCATGCTTTGCTTCATCCACTTGAACCTTTCCTTCCAGACTTCAGGCATACAAGAAAAAACCCAGATGTCTCAGGAATAAAAAAAAAAAAAAAA
>VWZS01009843.1:100841-105841 GCA_013397075.1 Rhabdornis inornatus
AAAAAGCCCCCAAACCCCCAGCTTTACATGCACTTGGATCTTTCATTTTATAAAAACAGTCAAGCCACAACCACAAGATTTCACAGATAAGAGAAAAAATGTGGATTGTACTTAATTCAATATTATAAAGAAATGCTCTTACAGGGAGACTGCAAGCTGAGCCAAAGCCAGACCAAGACTGCTGACTGATCTGAAAAATGTGAATATTATTCACACTGGGACACCACATCTCATAATGCTCCATGTGTGCTATAGTATATAATTATGAAATGTTTGCATTAAGTAACTTGGGTGCCTAAATACAGATGTTCCTTATTGACATTAATTGGACTTGACATATCTTTGGCCTGCTTTATAGCAGTCACCAAAGCATGCATTTCCACTTTACCGTACATATTCTAAAAGAGCTCTGTTCCATATCCAGCTTATTAACAGAGAAAAACATTAGTGCCTCAGCTATCTGTCACAGAGCTCAGGTAAAAATGCAATTGCTTTGGGTTAGAGAGTGTGGTTGCTGGGGACTGACCACAAACATTAATTTCTGCTCTTTTTTATTTTTATTTACAGTGAAAGCTGTCCCTGAGACTTAGAAAGTGATTTTTTGCTTTCCAGAGCTGTCAATGCATTGTGGTGCCTCTTGCTCAGGTTTTTTTATTGCTGTGGCTCAAATGTCAAGTTTCTGAGGAAGTAAGGAAAGAGAGAAAGAGAGAAAGAAAGAGAGAAAGAGAGAAAGAGAGAAAGAGAGAAAGAGAGAAAGAAAGAAAGAAAGAAAGAAAGAAAGAAAGAAAGAAAGAAAGAAAGAAAAGAAGAAGAAGAAGAAGAAGAAGAAGAAGAAGAAGAAGAAGAAGGGAGAAAAGGCAAAAGGAAGAGAGAGAGAAACAGAGAGAAGAAAAGAAAGAGAAAAGGAGGGGAGAGAAAGGGAGAAAGAGAAACAGAAGGAAAGAAAGAAAGGAAAGAAAGGAAGAAAGGAAGAAAGGAAGAAAGAAAGGAAGAAAGAAAGAAAGAAAGAAAAGAAGAAGAAGAAGAAGAAGAGAAAGGGAGAAAAGGCAAAAGGAAGAGAGAGAGAAACAGAAAGAAGAAAAGAAAGAAAAGGAGGGGAGAGAAAGGGAGAAAGAAAGAAAACAGAAGAAATGAAAGGAAGAGAAAGAAAGAAAGAAAGAAAGAGAAAGAAAGAAAGAGAAAGAGAAAAGGAGAAAAAAGAGAAATATTTCCTTATTTCTCATATAAAATATAAGTGGCTTTTGCACTTGTTAGTTTAACTGTTTTGCATTACTCTGCAGTGATGTCTCATCCCAGTATCTGGAGAAAAAGCTGAAATATTAAATTAAAACAAGGGTACTCATAGTTGTAAACTTCACTTGGCCAGTTCCAAACAGGTTTTCCAAAAGAAAACCCAAAAATCCACCTTTTATCCTTTGAGAAAATCTTCAGATTCAGATCTCAGCTTCTTCAGGATCCCTATGGAACGTTAGGTTTGAAGCAAACCTTCCCAAATGGGCTTTTTTTAAAGGAAAGATCAGCTTGGTCTTGACATTTCCCTCTTCATTTGTAACTTTCAGCTGCTTTGTGAATGAGTGGGAGGTGTTGCAGGGGAAGTTTGTGCCTTTAAGTGAATGCAGAGATGAAAAGACATTTGATGTTCAGTCTAGAAATTCAGACATGAACATTTATTCTCCTGATATTGAGGGGAAAATTCCTATCCATATCATCCCAGGCAGTTCATGGAGCAGGAGAGTTCCCTCTTGGAAAATCCTGGTAAAAATCAAGAGGAATGGAAATGAAAGTGCCCAGAGCAGAGTCTGAGATTACTCAGATCCTTCCTAGTGAGAAAGAAGAAAATCTTGCCTTTGTTGAACCAAATAGTGAAGGTACAAATGTTTTCTGACTTAAATTCAACTTTCCCAAAAGAACATAAATCTCCTCTAAAGACGAATACCTGCTCTCTCCCATAATATAATAAATATATAATAGATAANTTTCTTCTAAAAATAAAGAGTTTAAAGTGATTCAGAGGTTTTGCTGACTGAAAAAGAGAGCTGAGAGCTTTTGCCTGACTGAAGGAAAAACAAGGAATAACAGTATTCTCCTTCCTAGCAAAATGCCACTTTCCATCCTAAAACTGATGCTCTATAAATATATTAAAAAAAAAAAAAGCATTTTCTCTTTGATGCTGCCATTGCCAATTGTCACAACTCCAAGAATCTCCTGCTTGGGATATGAGATTAAAAGGGAACTTCCCAATTGCAAACACTGATTTAAAGGGAAAATGGCAATTTTTCCACAGCACAACGTATTGCTTTGAAATGTATTTCAAAACCAAGCACATCTGATCCCACCCAAGGCAGGAATTTCCCTGATCCCAGTGTCCCTGGGAGCTGGGAGGAATTGCAGTCTTCAGATGCAGCTGGAAATTGATGATGGAATACAAATATTTTAAAGGATCGGTGGATTGGTTTTGAAATAAAGGAAGATGAAAGTGATGTGATGTTAAACAAAAGGCCACAGTCACTTCCAAATGCAGAAAAATCATCCCAGAAATCTCATATCTGCTTGGAGCTTTGACACCAAGGAGATTGGACTTTGCCACTTGGATTTGCCTGGTGCTGAGTGTGACATGAGTACTGAAACATTCCTTTCCTCTCCTATAGGCCATTCCAAATGGCCAAGAAATACCTGACAAAATAATCTGCAGTTCATCACAGGTCATCCCAGCAAGTTTTTGTCCAGGCATGTCCATTAATGGACTGATGATCTGCTGTCATTTATGAATTAAGAAAAAAAAAAAAGAGCTTTTTATGCTCAGCCTGCTTTTAAATGAACAAAGTGACAATTCACAACTAGAAATGTGATAAAGCCTCCAAGTCACTCAGCATCCCAATGGCTCAGGTAAGCAAATGCTCTGCTCCAATTTAATTCCAATTTTATTTACTCCAAACCTGCCCTTCTCAGCCCATCTCTGTTACTGCCACCAGCAAAACTCTACAAAATTCTACAAGCAAACACTTCCACAAGCTGCTGGTTTTTCAGCAGTGTGTCTCTCTATGAAAACAAATTTTATTTTCTCCAGGGCTTTTCCCTCTGCTGGAGGTTAATTTTTATTTTCCACCTTGAAGATGGGAACCCCAAGCCAACCAAATGAACAGAATTTCTGTCTGAATGTCTTCACACAGAGGCACAGTTAAGATCTGAATGCAGCTGGTAATTAGTTCTGACCACAAGAGCTGCAGCAGTAAATCCTGTTCATCTCTGACACCATTCCAGCCAGGAATTTTTATACAAATCCATGAAAGCAAAAAGGTTCTTTAAGGCCACAAACAGCACATGAATAAAACAATTCCACTCCTAAGCGAGGCTGCACTCAATTTATTTCCAGTGCTGAGTTACCTTGTCAAGGAATATCAGACAAAGGAATTAGGAGACAAAAAACAATCTTTGCCTTCCAAGTCACTTATCCTCCCAGAGCACACCCTGATGTGCCTTGTGCTTGATTTTGCATTCTGGGAAACCACCACAAATTTGGGTAGAGCAGGCAGAGTGCCCAGAATTCCTTCCAAGTTTGGGGAATGGGCCCAGAAGTCTTTAAGTGATGAATCACCTCAAATTCTCCGTAGTGGCCCTGGCAGCAGCCAAGACACAAAGTTCACCTCTCCTTGTCCTGCAGCTCCAGGGTGCCAAGAATCAGGAAAATAATCCAGCAATCACAGCCAGATAAACTGGACCCATGGATTTGAGAGGGAAAACACAGGGTAATTAAAAGATCAAGGTGATCCAAGTAAATCAGCTCTGTTCCAAGGGCTGGGGACAGGTTTTCCTTCTGCAATCCTCTGTCCTGCCCATCCCAAGCTGGCAGTGCCCTGCAGGATGGGATGGCTCAGCCTCTGGACCAGGGGATGGGCAGCAGAGCACACAAAAAATTATATTTCTTGCTTTTAACCCTGAATTATTCCAGTCTGGCCAGTGGATTTGTTGTCCCATGGCCATCCATCCCTCTGAGCAGCCCAGGCAGCACAAACCTGCAGGGGGGCAGGTGAGGGTTTGTCAGAATTCAGCAAAACACAAACAGCAAATGAGGAATGCTGCAGCCAGGTCCTGGCAGCTGCTTGCCAGCAATGCTTGTAGCTGTGGATGTGCTGCTCCCATCGTGGTCCTGCTGAGAAAGATGGGCTTGAACAGAAAGTATCTATGGAGCAAATAACTCAAATAAACCAAATTAAACCCAAATAAACCCAAATAAACCTCGCAGGCAGCAGCACTGAGCCTGCCACGAGCTCCCCCTCCCACAGGTGATTTCCAGGTAGAGCTGCAGCCCTGGTTTGGTGTCTCAGACCATGCCTGTGTTCCACCAGAGTCAGGGAAGGTGGGAATTTTTTGGATAAATTTGGGTTCAGGTAGTTTCAAAATGCAGTAAGAAATCAGTTTATTGCTCGTTTCTCCTCCCCTGGATGTATCCTGGGGATCTGTCAGCAAACAAATACCAACTTTAATGGCATTGCCTGCCTTTATTCCTGGTAAAACTGGGATCACAGGCACCTGGGGATGCAGGCAGTGAGTTAAGAAAATGCTAAATTTCTCTAAAACGCTATTTTTTATTTTTTTTTAAAATGCTAAATGGTGCAGACTTTGCAGGCCACCTTTCAACTCCACACATTTTTTAAGGCTTTCCTTTCAGAGCTACCTGTATCGTGCATTTATTATTATTATTATTATTATTATTATTATTATTGTTATTATTATTACTATTCCTGCATCACTGTGGCCAGCACTGAACACTTCATGCAGGAGCTCTGAGCAACAACAGCAGTGTCAGGAAGGGACCAGTTCTGTCTTGGCCAGAGCTTACTCAGAGGAAACAGGCACTGCTGGCCAAGGCTGGAGAGCCCAAATTTCCCGAGGAGATGAATCAGAGCAGCTCTCAGCGTTCTGAATGAGCTCAGGCAGATACTCAGGAGCTGCAATGAGCTCAGGAGCTGGAATGAAGCTTCTGATGCTCAGGAAGTAGA
>VWZS01009843.1:110841-115521 GCA_013397075.1 Rhabdornis inornatus
TGTATTTTGGGAGAAAAATGTGGGGATTTTTTTCCCCACCACCAGATTATTTCTGATTTTAACCATGCTGTACAATCATTCTGTTTCTTAGTAATATATTTCTTTTTACTTCTCAGAAGGAAAGTAATGGACAGTGAAGCAATGTTTATCCCAAGGGCATCATATTTGCATTTCTTGGAGCACTGAGTGTTTGCAGCTCTCTGATAACCAACCTTGTTTTTTTTCCCTTGGCAGCTAAAAAAAAGGGCAATAAAACTCTCCATGGGCAACTGGTTGATAGGACTCAGAGCTCTTCCATTTGCCAATAGAAGCAGCAGAAAAATTTTTGGGGAGAGAGTTGGTTTGTTAAGAAGGATATTCAAGGATATTCAGTCAATATTGCTGCTGCAGAAGCAGGAGGGCAATGCCATGGGCTCAGAGGAAATTGGGAATTCCTCAGCAGCCCAGAGTGAGAGAGCTGTGCCCTGAACTCGTCCTGCTCCAGGTTCCAGACTGAAATCATCATTCCCTGGGAATAACCTGGCTGGGTTTTATGTGAGTCCATGGATGAAGCTGGGACAATGTTCATGCTTTCAAACTCAGCATGCACTCAGGACCTGGATCAGCCTTTTCCAGCCTCTCTCACTCTGGGCTGCTGAGGAATTCCCAATTTCCTCTGAGCCCATGGCATTGCCCTCCTGCTCCTGCAGCAGCAATATTGACTCTGAATATCCTTGAATATCCTTCTTAACAAATCACCTCTCTCTTTCCCCCAATTTTTTTCTGCTGCTTCCATTGGCAAATGCAAGAGCTCTGGGTCCTGTCAACCAACTGACCTCAGCAGGGTCTCCCTGCTCCACTGGGTGCAGCATCTGGGTGGGATCTGAGTTCCAGCATCTTCTCCTTCCTCTGATCTCAGGAGCTGACATTTTTTATAATTTAACTTTAATTTTACCGAATCCACCAAGTCCTGGGATGAGGGAATAAAGTTCCCCAGCTCCAAAGCTCCCTCTGGAAATGCTGCTTGATGGATTTATTTCCCCACCAGCAGATCAGCTCTTCCTCCCCCCAAAACACTTGGGTTGGAAGGTGAAACCATGCAGGTGAACTTTTGTTCCTGCTGTAAATGGGCCTGTCCAGCTTCCAGCAGCAAAGGCACAAGGCTGCTCCTTGATATTTTAATCTGGGCTTGCTGTGGAGCAGCCAATGGCTCTTAATTCTGTTTGTCCATGTGCCCTTTCCAGCATGTGCTTCTGTAAACGTATTCAGAGCTCATAAAACGTTAATTAGGAATAAAATAAAATAAATAAGGCAATAATCTGAGCCTTCCAGTCCCTTTTGGCCCAGAGGACGTGCTTGCTGTTAACTATTTCCAGGCTGTTCACAAACAAGCAAAAATTTACCAGAACAAGAGTTCTTATTCATGACCTTTTTTTTTTTATGATGCAATGAAAAAAAAAAAAGAAACACAGCCCAGTAAATCATATAATTAACACAGGCTTGGTGCTCGGCGTGTGAAATTAACCCAGGGAATAAACAAGTGGCTGGGTTAATCCCAAAAAAACTCCTGCTGTGCTCCCAGCAGTGCTGGATGTGCAGGCTCAGGGACGTGGCCTCTCCCAGCCTGGGGCAGGGTGGTGTCCACTCTTCCCTCCCCAAAGGGATGGACATGGCTGAGCTGCAAATCCTGGAGGGTTTTGGGCTCCTGTGTGGATGTTTTGGTGTGATCGTGGCCGTGGAATTCATGGGTGCAGAATTTGGTGTGAGGTGACTTCTGTGCTGAAGGGTTTGTGGTGGGAATAGAGCCAAGGGAGTCACAAAAGGAGACCCAAAGGAGAAGACAAAGGAGAATGAGGAAAGGATCAGAGAATAGAATCCGAGAATTGTGGAATGGTTTGGGATGGAAGGGACCTTAAAGTTCCACCCCCTGCCATGGGCAGGGACATTTCCACTGTCCCAGGTTGCTCCAAGCCCTGTCCAACCTGGCCTTGGACATTTCCAGAGATGGGGGAAGCCACAGCTTCTCTGGGAATTCTATTCCAGAATAGGAATTCCACCCTCACAGGAAGGAATTCCTTCCCAATATCCCACCTATCCCTGCCCTCTGTCAGTGGGAAGCCACTCTCTGTGTCCTGTCCCTCCATCCCCTGTGTCCTGTCCCTCCATCCCCTGTAGTTTCCTTTGGAGAGCACCAAACCTTCCAAAAAGCCCATCCATGGTCACACACACACAGAGACCTCCCCAGCCAACAAACAGCAGCTGCTTCTGAACAAAAATTAAAAATGCTCTGCACCTTACTGCCAGTAAATCAGAGCTGAAAATGAGAATATTGAAGTTAACACCCACATTTAATAGGTGTTTTATCAAGGTGCATTCTTGATTGTAGGAGGACTCAGTGTTGCACTGAAGTGGAAATTAATTTCTGAAGAGCTGGAGGAATTAATGGAAGTCAGTGATGTGCAGCCAACCAAGACAGAATATTTGTGAATCAGCATTCAGGTCTCTGCCTGACTATGACTGAGGATGTGTTGTGTTTGTGGCTCTTTTTTAACCTGTTTGTCCTGCAAGGGAAGGCTCACCTCTTACTGCCAATTTTTGGTTGAGGACTTTGCTGTTCTTTTAAACACCACTGTAGAACACAATGGTCTTCTTGGGGGCTTCTGACCCATTTTTTGAGCTTAATCTAATAAAATTCTCAAATGCTCAACCTGTTCTTGGCTTCTCAGAACTCATCCAGATGAAAATTTCAGTGCTCACTGAAATGATTTGAAAGACCCCAAACAACCCTTCAAATCATCTCAATTAGACCAATATTGGAGCTGATATGAGTAGAAATTTTCCAGAGAAAACTGCTCTGAAGGATCCCTGTGCAGTTCTGTGGCACTGGAGCCTCAGTGCCTGCTGCCAGCCTCAAGTAATGATGTAAAAGTGCCTGCCCCAAATAAAGGTTTATCAAATGCTTGGACAGGCTGGGCTGGTGATGGCTCAGCTGAAGTTTAGTGGTTTGCTTTTAAAATAAACCCTGTTAGTCAGGCAAAAGGAGTAAAAGTTGGTCTGTAATTTACCCCACATCAATTGGATTCTAAAGAAAGACCTCAAACCCAGGTTCCTGATGGGCACCTACCATTAATCTCAGAAAAAGGCAAAACCAAGGAGACTGAATTGTCTTTTTTTTTTTCTTTGAGAATCACTCATCTTCTGCAAGGGTGCAGGAGCAAACTCTGAGCTGCAGAGGCTTGGGTCAAACCACAGCAGCAGAAGCAGAGAAGTGAAAGAACAGCACAGGAGAAAGTTTATTTTCTCATTACTCACCCTGGTCTTTCTGCATGGACAAACTGCAGCACCAGCAAGTATCCACCAAAAGGCTTCCAAAGGATGACCAAATGTCTGTGATGAAATGTTTAATATAAAGTGGCTGTTAGGAAGAAGGAAGAAAGAGAAGAGAAACCACACATAGACACACATAAAATCCATTTCCAGAGTGAGTCAAGAAATTTAAGAAGCCAACTATCTTAATGTATTTGTTTGTTCTCTGGCTCAGTTTCTAATATGAGGGATAAAAAAGAAAGGTTTTTATGAAATCCAAAGGGGAAAAGCTGGGAACTGGACTGCATGAGTGCTGCCATGTACAGTAAGATCGTTGCAACCAGGTTCCCTCCCATTTTCAGTGCAAAATTTCAGGCATTCAGAGGGAGAAAACAAACCCACCAAGGGAGCAGCCATTCTGCAGAGAGTTTTCTGCATTGCTGTGGAGCTCAGTGTCCTCCTCAGCATATCCACCACCTTCCTTTGCATTTTTTTTTTTGGTTCCTTTTCCTCCTAAGCATCCTGCTAACAGCTTATCTTCAACAGCCTTCTAAAAACAGAGCCCAGGGGATGGCAGGGACGGAGGCAGCAGTCAGCACTTCATCCTCCACGGCCTCTCCAGCCCCAAGGAAAACCCTGGTGGGGGCCAGGAGCCTGGGGGTGCTCTGGGAAGGGTATCAGGTGCCACAGGAAAACGGGAAGAGCTTTGGAGAACAGGGAGGTGTCTGCAAAATGAGAAGTGGTCCCCAGTGAGAGGCTGCAGAGCTGCCCCACAGCAGCCACTTGGGGCAGGTGAATGTCAGACATCAAGGGCCAGGCTTTGCTTTTCTGCCCTTCCTGGGCTGATATCAGGCAAGGCTGGTTGGAAGGACTGACTGCAGGCAGGAGGAATTCGGGGGGGCTCAGTGAAAGCTGCTTTCATCAAGCCTGGCTCAGGCAAGGTGTCAGATCTGAAGTTATTCCGCTCCTCAGCTCCACAGAGCAGCTTTTTTCTGCTGCATCCCAAGCATCCTGCACAGGCGCTCCAGCCTGGTGCCCCCACACTGCTCTGCCTGCCCTGGGAAAGGCCAGGATCAGGGGTCACAAAATGGGCTGGAATACTGGGATCCTTTGAGAACAAACAAGGCTTAAAAAAACCAAAAAACAAA
The DNA here is from genome assembly GCA_013397075.1 of Rhabdornis inornatus. Classification (NCBI taxonomy): domain Eukaryota; kingdom Metazoa; phylum Chordata; class Aves; order Passeriformes; family Rhabdornithidae; genus Rhabdornis; species Rhabdornis inornatus. Next base: position 115,275 of record VWZS01009843.1, read on the forward strand.
CAGATAAAAAGAACACCAAGAAATTCCATTATATGATGTAAATTCAGGCAGATCTGGGCGCAGTTTTCCAGCTCTTGGGATGCTTGTGGGTTTGTAAAACTCCAGCTCCTAGAGCCCTGTGATTATCTGTGAATTACAGCTGGCATTAAAAAATAGCGACAATTAAAAAAAAAATTCAAAGAGGTTTAAAGACAAATGGTAATGCCCGAATAACGAATATTCAGGATTCAGAGGAAAAAAAAAAAAA
>VWZS01009843.1:115554-128730 GCA_013397075.1 Rhabdornis inornatus
ATTGAAAATTTTGGAACTCCTTTGATTTCCATTTTGGGGACTTGTGTTTTTTGTCACATGGGACAGGTATCCCTTGAATATTTTGCTTGTATAACTCCCTTTCTCCTCCATAAATTCTCAGGCAAAGCCATTATTACACAGAGAAGGAATACAGTTGATTGAGATGTATAATTCCCAACTCATTTCTAAAAAGGGGGCAAGGCATGGTATTGTACCTTTTAGAAGTACAGCCTGCACTTATTTATAAATTAGAACTAATTACAGGGAACCTGTCTTTGGCAGGAGTAAAAAGAAAAACCCAATTTTCCATCCTTGGCAGATGTTTCAGTGTCTTCCCATTATGATCTCAGTTGGCTTTATCAAGTGATACCACATTATAATTAGCTGAGGTAAATGCTACAATTCAAAGGAGGATGCCCAAGAGCAGGAGCTGGAGCTGCAGAAGCCTCAAGCAAAGAAGCTAATAAATGATCCTCTTTCAATTAGGCAATTATGTGTGAAAGAGCTGAGAGAGCTGGACTGGAGACAGCATTTCTTAATGGGTTGTTCAACACTCAGGGCTCTGAAGCAAGATGTAGCCTAGGAAAAATGAAAGTGTTTTTTGTTCTAGGAAATGAATTTTCACTGTATTTGAAATGCGTTTTTCCCATAAACCACTATAAGCGTGTCTGGATCAACCATGAGAAAAGGTTGCTTAGTTTATTCTTACATTTTTACCAAAAAAAGAGCTTTCCTAAACTTATTTTTTGGAAACAAAGTCAACATATAAGAATAAACATCCATATTACATATTTTAATTGCCTCATGGCTTAAGGACATTCAGCCTGCCTGACAAAACAGAGACATTTCTGAGGCTACTATAAAATCCCAAAATATGAAATATTTACCCATTCCACAGCACACTTCTGGCCTTTATAGGAACAATTTCTAAGCTTCAGGATTTTAAATGCTTCATGTAAGATTATTATTGTCATAAAACAAAGCTAAACAGGCTCTTGGAGAACACTTAAGGGGCTAGAATAAACTCGTTTCTGCCATAAAATACCTGTACAAGTCCCATGTCCACCTGAGTAACTGGAACTTGTGCATCCAGGCGTAGGCTGGGAAAGCATCAAGAGGAGTGGACACTCATTCCTGGCTTTTCTCCACGTCTTGGGTGATGCCTTGCACTGAAAATATGAGAAATTGCTGAGCTGCCTCTGAAAATTTCAGATATTTCACTCCCCACAGAGATTTGATGCCTCCCTGCTGACACCCCCAAAAAGGGATCTCAGTTCTTGAGTGTGGCTGCTCAGAACTGTTGCTGGTGTCACTCCAACGATTATGGAAATATTAATTGTGATGGCTGTGGAAATGGTAATTAAAAATAATGATGTGTACAGGGCATGGTCTTCATGGGGGAGATTCTCTTAGTGGCTACAGCCTTTTAAAGGAGTTTTGTGATTTTTGTGTTGTTATTCTTGTTGGCTGGAGCGTGTCCAGGGAAGGGAATGGAGCTGGGAAAGGGCTCAGCCTGGAGAAAAGGAGGCTCAGGGGGAATTTCTGGCTCTGCACAACTCCCTGACAGGAGGGGACAGCCAGGGGGGCATCCAGGAGGAGAGGGAACAGCCTCAGGCTGGGCCAGGGGAGGCTCAGGGTGGACATCAGCAGGAATTTCCCCATGGAAAGGGGGTCAGACACTGGAGCTGCCCAGGGAGGTTTGGATCCCCATCCCTGGAGGTGACACTGGGTGCTCTGGGGACAAGGTGGGGGTGGGGCACAGGTCATACTCAATAATCTTGGAGGTCTTTTCCAACCCGAACAATCCTGTGATTTAAAACAAAGTTTTTTTTCTGGCCAAAGAATGCCTTTTCCTCCTTTTCATCCGAAGGAAAAGCGGGTGGGAGCTGCTGAGCGCCCTCAGCCAGCACAGCTGGGGCTGTTCCCATCCCTGGCACAGCCCTTGGGTGTCCTGGTGCCTGGTGAAGGATGTGTGACAAAAGCAGGAGGGCTGCAGAGGCTGAGCCAAGCCTGGCCGGTTTGCACCTCATTTCTTGGCCCAAGAAAGAAGAAGGACCCCCAGGTATCAGTCCAGGGCCCGTTCCAGGAGCTCTGAGCTGCACTCTGGAATTCTCTCCTTCACTCTCCTGACAGTATAAGCAGCAAGTCTGAGTTAAGTACCTAAAGAGAGATGGCAAAAACAAAAACACTCCCCCTGCATCTCCTTTCAATGCCCCTGAGCCAAAACGTTCCCTGAGATTTAATCTAAACTGAAATAAAGCCTGGCTGTGTGATGCTATAAAACAAACGTGGCAGCTCCTTGACAAGACTAACAATAGGTCAGGCTTATTTGTAGAGAGGGAATGCTAACATTAGCTTGGGTCTGCAATAAACTGCTTTATAAACAGCTACTTTTCCAAACTGATTGTGTTTGAAATGCTGCAAGTTCACTTGACCTCCGTCCTCTTTGGGGTTAAGTACATCCTTGGGCTAGAGTTTAACACAGCACTTTGGGAATGTAAAGACTTAGGGTGCCTTTGGCCTTTCTACCAGCCCCATAATCTGCTTACAAGCTCGTCCTGAACTTTGACCCTTTGGAAAAACGTTTGCTCCACTTCAGCAGGGACATTCTGGCTCTGTCCTGTGAGAGCCAGAGCGATGGCAGAACTGCTGACGTTGGGAATTTAAGGGAACAGAGAAGGGCAGCAAGGCTGTGCCTGGCTGCAGAAGCTCTGATTCCCCCTAGCACATAGGAAATATTATCAGTGACCCACAAACCCTACAAAAAGTGATCAGTGGTTCTGCTCCAGCAGGGCACAGGGGGCCAAGCTCAGTCCCCTGCTCTGATGGGAACCAAAAGCTCACAGTGCAGCCCAAAAGAAGAGACATTTCTGAGGCTACAATAAAATCCCAAAATATGAAATCTTTACTCATTCCACAGCACACTTCTGGCCTTTACAGGAATGATTTCTAAGCTGCATTTCCCAGCAGACAGCACAGCACATCTCCCTCACCCCTGCCTTTCACACTGGCATTTATTTGTTTTCCACCTGCCTGTAGCTGCTGTGGCACAGGAAATGTATCCCAGGCTTCTCTGCACTGCAGAGGGAGGTGTTTATGTGGGAAATGAGAATTTTTCTCAGCTTTTGTCTGAACACAGAGTGGTGTTGGTCATCTCTCCTCTCTCACACATCAGCACCAAGGGCTCACACCATGGGCTGTGCCTGTGAGCTGCTCCATTTTGGGAATGGGTCTCACTGCTGGGCTGCTGCTGGAAGGTCCTTCTGGATGTTCTCCTAGGACCTGGAGAAGAATAAACAAGGATTTCTGAGAGGTTGCAGTGAAGTGTTTATTTTCCACAGGTTTTTTGTTGCCAGGGATTCCCAGCCCATTTTCCCAAGCAGCTTGTTACTTGTGATGGACAAGTAGGCAACCTGAGATTGCCCAGACTGTATTCCCAACTCACACACACTTTTATATCCAAATACCACCGGGATGACAAAACCCAGAGAGCATTCCTGAGACAGCTTTTGTGCCATGACTGTGTTCAAGAACATCAAAAATCTGAGCATGGGGCTTGCTGCCTGCTCCATCTGAGCTGCTTCCTGTGCAGAGCATGTCATCTTCACCACCAGTGATGTGATTGAAGAGAGAAAAGTGTAAAATAACTTTATAATCACCACTATTTATTTTTATTCCTGCATGGCTTGGGAGCACTTATCATGGACACTTATTCCACAGAAGGCCTTTGCCCACAAGGCTTTACAGGCTGAGCTGTCCCATTCCATTACTAAAATCCCTCTTGACCTCTGGGTTGAAGAATTTGATACAGATTCTTTTGGGAGATTAAAATTTGGAAAGCCACAGCCCTGTTGTTACAGCTGGAGTTAGCTACAGCTCCACTTCAGACCACTTTTGTTTTCCATAGCATTTGATTTCTCTCCCCTCCTCTCCCTATGACAGCCAGGGCAGAGCTCACAGAGGGTAAACTCTGCCTGGATGGAGCTCACTGGGAAAAGCAATGATAAAACCCCAGAGAATTTCCCCACAGAAAGGCCAAATAAAGCAATATTTTAACCACCAACAAGTGCAGTTCTTAGTGCAGTTTTTCTCTGTGCTGAGTTTGCTTGGTGAGATTTTGGGATCTCTTTGTCTTCCCTGTGAGGGCAATTTTTCAGTGAGCTCTCCCTGGCCTTATCTTGATTTTTTATTACATTTTCTGTCCCCTGCCCAGCTCAGGAGGAGAGTGTCTGAATGGTTTGCTGGACATTGGCATCCAGACACAAGCATCACATTCCCACTTATTCCTAAATTAACAAACATTATTTTTGACACATCCTTTAGGAAAGCTCCATGTTATAATTCCCTCTGTGGATAGAAATAGCTGTGTGATGGTGGTACTGGGAAATTCATACTGGGAGCACTGGGACCTCTGAGTTGTCCAACCCAACACTCCTGACAGGTGAATCCTTGCACAGATATTGATATGAAAGCTAAAAATATTTGAGGTGGTTTGCATCAAAATCCATCCAATTCCACCTACCCTGCTCTGAGTCCATGGACAATCTGGAATACTGGGAGCAGGGGAAATATTCATGGAAGTTCCCAGACAGAATTCTGTATTCTATGGTTGGCATATAAACCTGTCCAGAAGACAAAAAATTAACATTTAAACCCAAGACAAAATCACTTCCAGATGGCAAAAAATTGGTATTCCACCTATAAATTAGCTGCCAGCTCCATCTGATGTTTTGCATCCTTCTCTGCTAAGTGTATCTGACAAGACAATATATAAAATAAAGTAGAATTAATGTATTCCATAAGCTGCCTGCACCTCCCTCTTTTACAGGAGATAGCCTCCAGGAGTTTGGGTGTGCCCAGGAAAAATAAAGAGAGAAAAATTGTTCATTACTCCCTATCAAAAGGATGTATTACTCCCTATCAAAAGGATGTAGGGCACCTTTTTTTTTTTTTCCTCTCGGGATGGCAGGCACACATATAATGTATAATAATTCCTATTTATTCTTCTCCTATGGCAGAACAATTCCATCCCAATGGTGTCACAAAAGGCAGCAGTGGTTCCATTCCAAGCCTCAGCTTCTCATTTATCTCATTTGGTGGCTGGTGAAGATAATTTCAAGGCAAACTCATGCTGGCCAAACTCAGCAGAGACAACTTTCCACCAGGACCCAAGAGCTAAATATTTCCACTGATTTCCACAAGAAACAGCTCTTTATGAGGCCCAGAGCATTCACTTTGCAAGAGCAATGGTGGAAACATTTTTAGTTGCTGAGGGTCTGTGCCAGAAGCCCGTGATGGACAGGTCCCAGCAGTGTCTATGGGCTGACTTGGCTTCCTTTGGCTGCCACCAGCCCATTTTCATTTGTCTTCATTTGGGTTTGGCTACAGTGCAAAATTCTACATCTTTTCCAAACCTCCTGCATCTCACAAAAGAAGCAGACGTTTTCCTCAAATAGACTCTTGTACAAGGAGAAATGTCAGTATGGTTTTAGAAATGACCCATTAATGTCTTTTCAAGTAAAATCCTCACATTCTTTTCAATTACACTCCCAATCCTTCCCATTTGTTTCTTGCAAACCTTTCTATGAGCTGCTGCTGAGTGAAGAATATCTGGGAAATACACCCTGAGAACCTTCTGTGGCTGCTTGAGTAGAGTTCATGCTCTACTGCAGTTTAATTTTGAGATTTCTTTTTCCATTTACTGTCTACCACTGCTTGATCAGAAATAACTTCATTTTTCAACATGAACAACAACTATCCAACAGCAGAAATACACATTAGATATAATACTAGTAGAATAATAGTGGAAATGTATGTTAGATATAATACCAGAAGCAAACCAATGGAGAAATATCCTTGCCTACAAGATTTAAGCAATTCTGGGAACTGGATTTGTGAAAAATCAAGATCTAGGAAATGTTAGTTCATAATCACCAAGACAGGACTAACAAGGAAGTTGTGTGACATGAACTGGTGAGAAATGCTTTGCAGGATCTCTAAAAACACAGAAAAAGTCACATCAAAGCTGCAGGAATCTCCACTCCTACTTCTTAGTGACTATTTTGTATTAGAAGGAATGGGAAAATAATTCTTCCCAATGACTGTTGATGCCACCACGAGCACTTTGCAGCACCTAAATTCAGCTTTCCCTTGATTTGCAGCCTCTTGGTGAAACACAAGCCACCATGAGAAGAATTTTTTTTCTTGCCAAACCCCAAATCACCCCACAGGGACCACGCCACACCGTGTAAGCTCCACCATCCCATTCCCAAGGGCTGTGGTGTCTCCTGCCTGCTAAATATCTCAATTACTGGAACACTTTGGAATATCTCAGATGTAGCTGCTCAATTAATCTTCCCAGATTGTCAGACCAGCCCGTGGCAGAACATCTTTGGCACCAAATTTGTCGAAGCGACAGGGCTTTGTTTCCAAGAGCCAGGAAGGAGAACACGTTAGCAACAACAAAAGGTGAAATATCAAAGGTTCTCTCGAGTTAGCAGCTTTAAAGCTTTCTCATAAAACCATCCTGTGACCCTCCAGACAAAATGGTGATGTTTCAATCATGTCATTACCTGAGGCAGATTACAATTTTTTTTAATTATTCTTCCCCTCTGCTTTCAAAAGGGTTGTTTTCAAGTAGGAGGAGAAGAGGCTGAATAGTGGAAAGGGTGTGTGCAGCTGTTCCATGAAAAGTACATTTCAATGCACATAAATACACCCAAAAGCTTTCTAAACGTTGCAACATCCCAGACACCGCTGGAAGAACAGCCCTAAATCAGATAAATCCCACAGTAAATCAGGCTCAGGGGAGAGGAGAGGGCAACAGACTCTGCTTTAGTCAAGTGCTGGGAGTCAAAAGCTGGGAGTGGGGTGGGAACCAGTTCTCCTGTCCCTGCAGGGCCCTGCTGGCTTTCACCCTGGGTGGGAAGGGGAGACACATCCAAACCCTCCTGTCTGAGCCTCTTTTTCTCCCATTTGTGGTGAAGCTAATTCCTAACAGCCTGAATTATTCCTGGTCAGACAGGCTGTCCGTTTCCATGGAGGTTTTGGGTTCAGGAAACTGGCAGTTTCTCATGAAAAGCACCCCTAAAATCCCCAAGTCCATAAACCTCCAACATCAGCCAGGAAACATTTCTTTTTCTTCTCTCTCTGGCACTGTGATCTGCAGAGAGTTCATTTAATTGTCCTTGGGTTTCCCCAGTGATAAAAAACAAGTAATAACAACAATAACATTCACTTACTTCTTTGAGGTCCTGAAGAAAATTCACTCTGCAAATTAACATAATTTTCCTGACATTTTCTGCTATTTAGGTTGGGTTTTTCCTTGCAGAGAGGTTAACTGGGGCTGCAAGCACAAGCTCTGACCCAAACTCAGCAGAAAACATTGCCCAGGTTGCATCAAAGCTACACCAGGAGAGGGGCAGGCTGGACATCAGGAAGAATTTCTTCATGGAAAGAGGTGTTAAACCTTGGAAGGGGCTGCCCAGGAGTCTGGAGGAATCTGGAGGTGTCCAAGGAAGGTTTGGGTGTGGCACTCAGTGCTCTGGGGTGGTGACAAGGTGGGGATCAGCCACAGTCTGCATTTGATGGCTTTTCCAACCTCAGGGATTCTGGGATCATTATTTTATGATTATTAATTAATTCTTATGATTAATAAAGCCTTGCCCAGGTCCCAGGGCACTGCTGGGCTCTGCCAGATGCCCAGCACAGAGTGAGGAGCACGTGGCTCCCTTCAGAGCTTCTCACAGCTCTTCTGTCCCCAAAATGAGATGTTCACAAAACCTCTCAGTGGGGGGACATGGGGGGCTTTGTCACATCAGGTATTTCTTAATAAAAAGAGCAGAGTGGCCTTTTTGTTGACATGGAAACTCCCTCCTTAAAGGCTCAGCCATGTGAGGGATGCTGCTGCTCTGCATCACTCCACAGCTGGAAGTGCCACCAAAGCTGGGCTGTGCTCACCCAGGGACAGCAGGAGGAATTATCTACCAGGAGCACACAGCCACGAGCTTTAATAGCTCCCAGCTGTTCTCTGAGGGGCAGAAATTACTTTATTCCCAGTTTATTGGAGTATAACAGGGGCCTAAATCCTCCAAGGTATTAGGAGTTAAGGCAGGTTGAACTCGGCTGCACTGGGTGAGCCAAGCAGCACACAGGCACTCAGAACAGCAGCAGAAAAGCAAATTTTGGCCCTGGTTTTGCCTCTCTCGAGCATGTCTTCTGCTTAGCTAGTGCTTGGGCTGGGGAACTCCTGAGCCAGCATTCCACTGGGAAATGCATTTATATTTCTGTACAGAATGTAGAGGGACAAGGAGGAAATTCCACTTTTCATCATATTTTGAGTTACCTCTTGAAAGTGTCCTTGCTTTGGGGAGGTTCAGAAGAAGAACAGGGAGGAAAAACATCAGAGCAGAGAGCTGAGGGGCTGATTCCTGGGCAAGGTGAGCTGTGAGTTTGGGTCAGGAGTGATGCCTTAAGGGCAAGAAGTGAAGGCAAAGGTTTTTGGGGCAGCCAAGGAGGTGCAGTCCTGTGCCCCTGAGCCTGTCAGGGACCTGGGCATCCACTGATCATCACAAAGGGGACAGGGTGACCTTGTTTGCCAAAATATCAGCAGCAGAATAATGGGAAAAAAGGGAATTATCTGGGGGAATACAAAAAAATCCATGTTTGGCTGTGATGCCTGAGAGGAGCGTTAAATATTTGCAGCTCGGAGATGCCCTCAGGATGCAGAGCACCTCTTGTGCCAGGTGGGAGAAAGGAGTTTGATGTAAGTGGCTTGTCCATCTTTATCTCCTGCCAGTCTGTGTCCTTCTCAATCCAGGAGGAAGGAGACAGGATCCCAGGAAACCTCTTCTCAGGATTGTGATATTTGAAGTTCAATGGGATTTTCTATTTCCTTTCCTTTTTCCTTTCCTTTCCTTTTTCCTTTCCTTTCCTTTTTCCTTTCCTTTCCTTTCCTTTTTCCTTTCCTTTCCTTTTTCCTTTCCTTTCCTTTTTCCTTTCCTTTTTCCTTCTCTTCTCTTCTCTTCTCTTCTCTTCTCTTCTCTTCTCTTCTCTTCTCTTCTCTTCTCTTCTCTTTTTTATTTTTTCATTGATTTTTTCTTTTCCCTCTTGGCGTGTGACTTTTTCATGTCAAACTAAGGGGGTCTAATGAATGGAAAACTGAAATTGGAGGATTTTCATTATTTAAGGAAATTAACCTCATTTAAAGGAAATGAGTGTTCAGAGGCAGAAAGGAAAGTCATAATTTAAATTATATCAGAAGCTGGTTTTCCTTATGTAACATATTATTAAACAGTGGGGAAAAGCTTTCACTAGGCAGCCTCAGGGAGCACTCAGCAGCTATAAAGAGGGTTCACATGCATGGCTCTAATATGTTAATAAATTATGCTAATTACAAGCAAGGGATTAGAGAAGGGGAAATCAAATAATGGTGCAGTAACTGGGCCTCTTTCAACTTAATTTGCAACATTGCCTGTCTGGGCTCCTCGTGGAGTTATGGGGTTTGTTTGTTCCTTTCAAAGACTCTGAGCCCCTCTTTGGTGTGTGGGAAGAGCAGTGGTGTCACTCCCAGAGACAGGGGGTGAAAAAATGAAGTGAGAGGAGCAAAAGTGAGGATGGACCCTGTCCCCAAGGAGATTCCAGGGGCTGGGAAGACCCAGCACAGATCCCACTGCCTGTGCACGGTGCCAGCATGGAAATCTGGGTGAAAAAAAGCAGGAAAACAGAATGGGCTGGGTCAGGTTCCTGCCTTAGAGGAACTTTCAGAAGTCCTGAATCTTGTCTGAGCTGCTGGAGGGGAGAGTGTGCCCTCAGCTGCCAGCCCTGCAGTGACAACCTTTCTCCCTTTGCTTCACAGGAAAAATTCCCACATCTCACCTGAATGGTTCTTCACTCCAAGAAGCAACATTTCTTTTCTTATTTGGAATTGGAGCCATTCCTTGCCTGGGGAGGAATCCTTTATCTCATTTTGAGTGGCTTCTCAGTGGGTTTTGGATCACTGATGTCAATTTTTTGATGGACACCTTCCCCTGCTGATGGAGTTTTCCCCTTTTTTATCCTTCATATGAACCTCTCAAGTGGTTTGACAACTCTGTTCACCTTTCTCTTTGTGATTTGCTGAAATTTATGACAGGAGGAATTGGAACAAATGAGAACAAATAAAAATTAAAGTAAAACTGTGTTTTATTTGTAGTTTTATTGTTAATTCAGGATGCAGAATCCCACTGTCCATCACATTCTGGCTACAGCTGGATGTCCTTCAGAGAAGGGTGGAGGTCAGAAGGAGAAAAAGCTGAATGTGCTAAGGAAGGATGATGTTGGTACAGAGATGGGAAAAGCTCTGTCTCTGCAGAGTGCAAAGTGCTCCCCAACAGCTCAGATCTTACTGGGAAGAGCTAATGGAAATAGACACAAATGAACATTCACAAGCCCCAATTTTCTCATTAAAAAATACAGAGAGTTGAAAAAAATAGACCTAACCCGACTGTGTTTACTGCCTTTAATCAGACACTGCCTTTTACCCTTAGGAAATGGACAAGTATTCATTTTCATAAATTCTTTTTTAATGGTTTTTTCCTTCTTTTTGCCCTCTTTCTTTTTTTTTTCATTCGCTTTTTCTCTTCTTCTCTCTCTTTTTCCCCTCCATCAGCAAGGGGGGTGGTGAAAGAAAACAGAGACAAGCCAGATGCCTTTCAGTGCTTTGATCAGTTCCTCTGCAGACAGCCAGGCTGCCTCCTAGCACCTCTTTAACTACAGCTTGCCAGTAAGAAAATGAGCTGTTTTAACTCTGCAATTACAGTGCCTGCTGAATGCCTGTCATCACAGCAATAGGAACCTGATCTGAACTGTATATCCACTGGAGAGAGAATTACAGCAACCAGGGCAGAAAGTTAAATACCCCCTGTGGCGCTGAGACTCATATAAACCAAAGAAGTCCCCATCCCAGTCCTTCTCTGCTGGCGTAAATACATAAAACACTGACAATCCCACTCAGAGCTGCAGAGAACTGGGGGCTTTAGGGTGATGCCATCCTGATTTTTACAGATTTTCTTGGGAATGATGGCTGTGAATGCCTAGTGAGGGAAGGCAAGGCTTAAATGGGGTGAAAAATAAAAATAATAAGCAAAGACGTGTGTGCAGCGGGTGCTGGTGTATTGGTGGCACAAACAGAAATTCAGCAGTGGAGCTGAGTCAGGAGGCAATTTGCCTTTCAGCACCACCTCTGCCTTGCTCTGCTATCCTGAAATGGGTCCTGGCCCTGCTCTGAGGGTGAAAATTTGGGTGAGTGCACAAATCTGCAGCCATTGGGGGCAATAGGGCTGGGATTTCCTCCTCCCTTAGGCTCAGCTTTAATCACTACATTGGCCTCCCCTGAGGCACACAGAGACTTGTCTGAACCCCTGAGAATATTGTATAATCCTATTGTGTGCATTCATTTTCCAGCCACCCTCTCTTAAATTATACAAATCCCAAAAAAACACCACCTACTTGCATTCATGGGCATTTAATGTGCTGGCATTTCTTTGGGAAATATGCAAACCAATTGTAATTTGGGGCTGATCCAATGCATATTCAATCAGGCAGCCCTGAACTAGACCTTTGCAAGATTTAATTTTTGCAGCTTGTTTCATTTACACTTTGTTTCATTTACCTGGAAAATAAGGGGGTAGCAGGCACTTCTTCCATCACAACAAAGGATCTGCCCATCAAGAGAATCTGAGGTTAGAATTATACAGCTTTAACTTACTTGAATATGTGGGAAAATATGGATTATAAGTAGACAACTCAAGCCAGAATGGTATTAATTGGTTAATGGCTGTTTTATGGAAGCATTTTCCCATGGATCACAGCCTGTTAGAGGAATAAAATTCGATAACTACTTCTCTAGTGCACAGGATAAAGGCCTGAGAATTCAATCTTATGGGCTTTGTTTCTAATTCTTTCAACATGTATTTTTATTGGGGTGATTTTAATACCTGCATGCCCAGCTTTCTATTCTGGGATGTGTGTTCCCATCCTTGGTTATCTCAGGGCTGAGTTATGAGCACTAATTGCCTCCTGTGATGTTTACAAACATCAGGCCAATGTTTTCACACCGAAATGGCAGCACACAAGTGCCTTGCTCAGCTCCTGGCCACTGCCAGGGGTGGCTTTGAACAACCCTCCAAGGGGCCTTGAGAGCCAAAAAGCAGGATTTTGGAGACAGCTGCCTGGGGAGCTCTGTTTTATTTGCTCTGGGTGAAGCAGAAATCTCTTTATTAGATCCTACCAAGGGTCTAATAAATAATTAGGCTGAAGGAGCTGGAGGAATGGTCAGTGCCAGCCCATGAACACATCCTGGCACCCTGGAGCCCCTCTGGCTCCCCAGGACAGTGCTCAGGGTGCAGATGCATCCTAGAACAGCCTTTGGGCACTGCTGTGCCAACCTGCAGTGAGGAAAACTCCTAAGAAACCTGGTTTATTTACTGATTCCCTGTCCCAGCTTCCTTGGCTGGCTCCATGAAAAGCCACATCCTCAACCCCAATTCCCAAGGGGTGGCACTGAGGGTACTCAGTCCCATCCCTGCTTCAGTTCAGACCTTCAGCTGTTAAATTCCCACTGACTAGGACCAGTCAAAGCCCCTTTTCTCATGGTTTCACCCCCATCTCAGGCTGCTCTGCGACCTGAACCCCACCCAGGCCCCTCTGGAGCAGGGCTGAGGGTTGGGTGCATCCAGCACACGTTGGATTGCTCGATGCTCTTCTGGTCCAGAGGGATGAGCAGCTTTTCTGAGCTGTTCCCTGATGCCAGGATCTCTCCTCCTATATATAGATGTAAATATAAATATATNAGATATATCCCTTTCTCTCTCTATACAGATATATACATATACACACACACACACACACACACATGTATATATATATATGTGTATATATCTGATATACCTGTGTGTATCCATAGCACTGAGGTGTTCTGAGCAGAACGAGCACAAGAAGGGGAGCCAGCAGCTCTTGCTGCAGACTCAAGCTCCCTCTGCTGAGGAAAACCAGAATTTAACCAGCAGTGGCTGAGGGGGACTTGGCTGGTTTCGGTGTCAGATTAAGTGACAAAGCAAAGCCTTTAATGATCTTCATGGCACAGGAGGAATGAGAGAGATGCCCTTGTAAAAATCCAGCTCAAAAAAAAAAAAAAAA